>NDGN011314862.1:0-11653 GCA_002564285.1 Tympanoctomys barrerae | reverse complement strand
TTTTTTTTTTTTTTTTTTTTTTAACAAAGCCTGGTGGATTTTCTGAGCTATAAAGCTATGATGTCTCCTAGACTCACTGAGCCTGTAGTCCCTGCATCTGTGTGACTACTCCACTTAGCCATCAGCGGTTCTCAGAGCTCTTGAAGAGAGGTTCGTCTCTCCACTAAGGCTAATAAAATCAAACTTGTGTCTCTCTTGCTTGCGTTTAATGTCTTCCTGTATAATTCTCCAAATTGTAGACTCTAGCCAAGGGCCAACAAGGCAATCTCCCCACATTTTATGATTTCCTGCTTATAATGATTTTTTTTTCTCTCCAATCCCTGAAAAACAACATTAACAATGATGCTTTTAGTTTATCTCCAACTGCCTACAGAAAACAAGAGTGGAAGGAAGGACAGAATGTGTCTAGCACAGCTACAGCCGGGAGAGGCATCAACCACTGTTGGTAGCTTGTCCTGGTCCCCAGAGAGTCCACTGGAAAGCCACAAGAAGGCTCTGCAAACAACGTCTGGTAATTCACATGAGGACCCTCTCCGAGCCCTTCTTCAGGCCTACTCCACCACAGTGTGCTGTATTTTCACTCCAGTAATATAAACTATGTCCCAAATTTATATGTTTTGCCCCAATGTGTCTACCACACTCTAGATTTACCAATTCAATTCCTTCAGTTTCTAGCAGTATTTGCAGTCTCACCATGGGCAAAACAGAAGCTCCTCCTCCAAGTTATTCTGATGACTTCCCCATCTCGGTGGAAGCATGATTTCTCCGCTCCCTGCCACATCTACCTGCAGCCAGAAGCCAGGGCTACCCCTGCCCATGCAGCCTCCCCTCCACTGTCCCAGTCATCAACACGATTCTGAAAGCTGAAGGCTGCACATATGTTTCAAATAGCTGTCTGCTTTTAACATTGCCTCTGCTTTCAATCCAAGCCACCAATCTTGGCAGCACCACGGAAACAGCGTCCGGGCTCCCTGCCTCTCCGCTTGCTCATTTGCATTCCATCCTGCATAAAGTAGACATAGAGGTCTTTCAAAAATGCTGATCAGTCCAGAGTGTTCTGCTAGGAGCCTCCGTGGCTTCCCACAGCCCCTCCAGTGCAAGCCCCCTCATTTCCAGGTCCGTGAGCTCCTCACCAGCCCACCTTTCTGACCTTGGCTCATGGGTCAGCAGCACCGCACCCCATGACAGCCGTCTTTGGCTGGCTGACATAAATCCTCTCTGCTAGTGCATCTCGGGGTTTTATTTTCTTGATAGCACTTTGTGCTATCAGAAAATTTCTGGTTCATTTATTTTGTGAACTATTTTAGCTTTGGGCTCTTCTCTCCTGCAGCGTTGTCTAAGAAGAACGTGAGTCACATGTGTGACCCGTTTCCGGAGTCACCTTGTGAAAGAAACATACAACTTATTTCTTTGTATGTTTTATTAAACATAATACAACAGAAGCATTCAACTTTCAAGGTGGAATCATTAAAACATTGACTAATGAGATATATTACACTTATACTATAACTGCCCTAGCACATCTCCTGGGGACCAGCTGCCTTCCAAGAGCTCAGGGGTTATACAGGGTAGGCAGCTGTTGTGCAGGAAGCACAGCTCCAAAATACAAGCTCTATCCAAAGAGAAGTCTTACCTGCCTTGCCCAGTGCTGCATTCTTTGTATTTAGGGAATGAATGGTGCCTCATGTACAGTAGCCACTCAATAAATATTTACTGAGAGTGTAGTTCAAACAGTTTTGAGATCTTAGTGCAACTGGTACGACTTAATGCTGATGTTGATGCTTAATTCCAAAGGTTTACAGTGTATTTTTAAAAAGGACTTAAGTAAATCAGTTACCTGGGGTGATGACAAGTATTGATTTAGTCAAATATTGATTTGCAGAAAAGGTCTCCAGGCTTCTGTATTTTTCCACAATGTACATAATATTGCTCAGTGATTCTTTGGTTACTTATTAGTTCCTTAAATAAAATTCCCATTCACGTGCTACAAAATTCCTCTTGGCCTTTCCATCTTGGCTGAAATCCTCGTGACATGGGAAGTGTTTCTCTCCCAGGAAGGCTTTGCCACACACGCACTAGGGTTTTATGGCACAACTGAATGGTGCTTCAGGGGAGCATTAAACCCTCTTCTGTTAAGAGAGTTGTCCACCACTATGGAAATCAGTATAGATGTTTCTCAAAGAGTTAGGATTGGAGGTCCCATTCAAGGCAGCTGTAACCCTCCTAGGCATTTTCCCAAACGAACTAAAAACATCATGTCATGGTGATATATGTGCACCCATGTTTATAGCAGCACAATCTGCCATAGCTAAATCTTGGAAACAACCCTAATGCCCATCGACTGAAGAATGGATAGAAAAGAAGGGATATAAAAATTTACATGATGGAATAGTACTCAGCTATTAAGAAAATAAATTTGAGTCTTTTATAGGTAAATGGATACAACTAGAGACCATATTGGGAAGTGAATTAAATCAGACCCACATGTGCAGATATTATATTGTGTTGCTCGTGTGAGACCCTAAAGAAGAAATAAAATCTAAATGGTACAATAGATACTGTGAAAGGGAAAGATCTATTCAATGAGAAGGAAAAAGTGGGATGAGAAAAAGGACAAAAGAAAGAAGGGGAAAAGACATATTTATGTATATATGCAGAATACTTTGGGTAATTATCCTTCTGATTTCTGCTGATCTATTGAAAGGAGCAGTTAATGTTCAATTTTTTATTTTTTAATATTTTTTATTTTTCTTCTTTTAAACTTTATATATATTTTTTAAAATCAATACTGCAGGATTATGTCTGATAATCTAAACAACTAATTTGAAAATAGCATTATGCAATACAACAACCATTGTCAAATTGCTATTACTTTATTTAATGAAATTTTGTATCATTTATAATGGTTATGTATTTATTTGTTTATTTATTGTCAGATTCAGGGATTGCACTGAGGCCCTTACGCTTGCCAGAGAAGTGCTTATTCTACTGAGCCATCTCCCCAGCCCCTATAATGGATATTTTAAAACAGTTTGTATTGCTGAAAAAAAAAGAAAGTTGTCCTATCTGTTATCTCAGATTCTGTGAGGAGATTTCTGATCTCACTCTTGGATTGGTTAAAGCCTTAGAGCAAGACTTTAGAAACAAAAGCATCAGATATGAATCTAAATATCTCTTTGCTATTGATAAATACACATCAGACCTCTAAAGTAAAGGGTTAGTACCATGTCTGGGCTGATCCAGGCCTACCTGTGAGAATCATCCCACAGCCCTTCAAAGTACTTGTAGTTTAGAAACTGTGGATTAGGGATGAATGTGGCATCCTGCCTTGCCTTGTCTGTTGATGCAACCACATCTAAGTAGGGGAGTTATGGGTTTGCATAAAGGCCTGACTCCACTATGTGCTATGTCTGTTGTCCTGTATCCTTTCAGAAAACTAAACCAATATTATTTTAAGCTACAGCTTATTGTGTCCTGAAATTTGATCTTTTCTTTTTTCTTTTTCAGTTCTAGAGACGGAATCCAGGGCCTTTGTACTGAGCTACACACTTAGTACTCCTTGGTCTTCTGTGAGACAAGGTCTTGCTAAATCACTAAGCTTCTCTGGCTGGGCAGGAGCTTGCCATCCTCTCTGCTAAGCCACCCAGTGTGTGCTGCCACACCCACACACCCAGATGAAACCCACAAAAGCTGCATAAGCAGGTCAGAGACAAACAGACAGAATCCAGCTTTCTAATGCTACCAGCTAACACACACATCCAAGTCCCAGTCTGGAGACAAAGCAGCCAGGGGATGCTAGTGGAAGACACTTGCTCATTGGTGCACAATCAGAACTTCTCTCTTACCCATCTGAGGAGCATATAAGGGAGAAAAAAGAACACAGCTACCGTGCTCAGGGCTTGTTCCGGGTGAGTGAAGAGCAGACCAAAAAAGAGACGAAGGCCACATGAGCTCCTGGCTTCCAACTTCAACCAACTAGAAAGCTTGAAGCAGTGGGTGTCAAGTTCCTGCTACTTTACTGGCCAATTCAACTAGCCCTTTCCCTGTATCAGTAGAGACTCAGGTGCGGAATTTGTAATTGTCTGGTGCTAAGAGTTTGTAAGCATCCCTATCTCTCCAGGGGGCTGCTCACTTGATGAAGCCAGCCCTTTGTTTATCTCTCCATCCCCAGATATTATCCAGGGCCAAGAATTCAAGGAATCAGAATTTCAATAAATAACTGAATTAAAGATGAAGGGCCAATCAATCATTAAACCTCACTGTCTACATTATACAAATTCTGCTAAACTGTTTTAGGCTGTACTAAAGTTTACAGCTGGGAGCCATGTAGGAATTATGTATAGAATATGAGATTTATATTGCTTCTTTACTCTGAGGACCTCCAAGTTATGTGCATGAAAAACATTCATGCAAGATAAATCTCATTCGTGTTCTTACTGATCTCTGAAGCCAGAAATGCAGTCAGTGTTGGAAAATTGAGAACATTTTGAAAAGGCTCTAAGCACCAAGTGGCTATTTCAATTCCTATGATTTCACACAAAAGTTGGATGTTTTGGGAATCATGTGGATCAGCTCTTTTATGTTGGTATAGCACTTGCTGAAGAAGCCAAAGCCAAACAAGGGAGTAGAGACCGGGAAAGTGGCAAATTGGATAGAATAGAATTTTAATTTTTTTAATAGAAAAAAATATCACATAAAGATAAATACTATTAAATTGGTGTAAACTGGGAACAAACCATAGAGAAAGTATTTGACTATTATAACTGAAAGTACATCTAAGTGTTCTTTTTTTCAGCTTTTTTTTTTTTAATGTATTTGTTACAGGGCCTCACTACGCAGCTGGGACTCAGAGTCATCCTCCTGTTTTCAAGCCTCCTAGCTCTGGAATTACAGGGGTGTGCCATCATACCTGGGCTCAGTGGCTGGCTCAGTGCACCCAGGGTGGGGCCCGTGAAACATGGGGTGCCAGGGATCGAACCCCAGTCCGTGCAGTTGCTTGAGCAGGTGCTTAGTCCACAGCGCTATCTCACTGGCCCTTAGGCATTTTTTTTTCTCATGTGACATTTATGAGAAGCTACCATTTGACAGGAATAATCTGTAGGATTGTTATATACAATAAGAGAAATGATTAACCCAGTTAGTGTATACCATCCAAGACACAAAACTCACCTAGCTTGTTATTAGAGTCAAACTTTGGGATATACTTAATTCCCAGTCTAAGTTGAAGGCCAATTATCTGATTTGAATCTTGAACTTACGGCCACATAAAAGGTTTGGGTAGCCTCTGAGGCCCCATTGATCTTAGGCTTCTTTGTTTTGGTCCAAGATCATTTAATGTCAAACAGGCGCAGTGCACTCTGGGTAAAAAGATAAGGCAAGGTGAGCCATGCTAGTTAATACCGGTTGAACATTAGCCTGATTTAACTGTAGCTAGACACCTGTCCTGCACAAGGATAAGCATGAGTCAACACACAAAGAAACCTTTGTGAGCCAGAATCTCCTCATGCATTTAAGTACTCAGTTTGTGGAAAACAAGAAGGGTTTCAGGATCTCCAACCAGTAAGGATTCTACTGCAGCAGCATAGAAGTGTTCAGTGCTGTAGCATCACTAAAATATGCCTTCATCGGTCACAAGCCACCAACAGCAATCTCCAGTCATATCCAAGATGATCATACACTCATCGTACTTTCCAGTTCAACCATATTGCATCTTGCTGGTTACCTAAGCCACCCAGTGTCTGTTTATACATTTGACAGTTTTGTCTGACCCTGACTCCCTTCTCCTGCCTGATAGGAGCATGCTAAATGAGAAACAGAAAAATACTCATCAGGAGAATATGTTTAGAAAGAGACGGCCTGGGACAGAGGGTGAGCTGAGGTCAGGGCTACTTCAGATCTCAAGTTGAGAGGCAGCAGGGTGCTCTTGAGGCTGGTCAAGAAAGCCCAGGCAGTTGGGCATCCAGATAGCTCATCTTCAACTTGATCTTCACAAAGCATCTCCACTGTCTGCATTGAAACAATGTGGCTGAAGATGATATCATAAAAGCACATAATGAAATATACACATGAAAATCACAAAATAAAAATTAAGCTCTTACAATTACCTCCACCATTTGTGCTTGAATTTGGATGGCTAACTGAGGTCTTTTTCTTTTGGGGGGGGTGGAACTGGGGATTGAACTCGGGCTCTTGTGCTTGCTAGGGAAGTGCTTATTCTACTCAGCCATCTCCCTGGCCCTAATTGAAGTCTTATTGTCCTTTTAAATGTATTACTTTCACATGATGTCTATAGAGATTAAAGGAAACTATATGCTAAAGAGAAGACACCAATGCTTGCTGAGAGAAGAGGGCTGGGGCAAGTGACAGAGCAAAAGGGAAGGAGAAATAAAGTGGTACAAAGGAAAAACTTTACCCAAATGACCTGAAGCCAAAGGAAGAAAGAAAGTCTATGGGATGGCTTTTTAAAGATTTAAAGCATCTTCAAAACCAAAAAGAAAAGAGTGTGGAGACAAAAGACAACTACCAGCATGAAAATGTGAATGCATAACTGTAACATTTAAATTTCTGTGTAAGCATAGCTCTCTTTTTATAGGGAAGTAAGGGTACAGGTATCTAGGGAAGGTGAACGCTGATTTTCACAGTGTTTCTATGTTGCCCAAGAGCTTGGAGCAACTCTAAGATTTTCCTTCAGGCCTGCCTTACATGGTTTTCTCATGTGTTTCTTTGGTTCGGGGTTCACCTAAAACTCCCACCACCACTGAGGAAGCAGGAAGAGGTGAGATCAGTTTGCGCATCTGGCAAACCCCAGCAAGTGTCCTGCTATCCACCAAAACATGGCCTAACTCACCCTCTACCCTGTCATACACACCTAGAAGAGCAAAACTCTTAATGGCCTGCAAGGAACAAAATACTGCGACGGCCGCATCTTGTAAGTCCTAGAGCCACAGCATAGAGTGAGACAGGCAGCTCCCAGCTAAGCCCCGTCTCCCTAAGGTCTGGTCACAGGCTCCACCCCAAAGCCAGCGCTCAAGACCGGCAGCAGTAGTCCAACCATTCTAGGGGGAAGCTTCTTAGAATACATCTTCAATGGGAGACAAAACCCAAAAATACTGGAATAAATACATTTATAATGTGGGATTAACAAAAGTCACACTGAACACACATCTGTCTCATCTGATACAAAGTATTTATCTAGAAAAATGTTTTTGTGCTCTTCATGGAGTGGGCCTGAGAGGAATTAGAACACAAAATTAAGTATATCATGCCAGAATGATTCACATGTAGACATACACACAATTATGACAAAGGAAAAAGGATTTAGTCACAGAAAAAACACAGTGTTGAAGAACAGAACACATTAGAATGCATAATTTTTGGTACGTTTAAAACTCGGGTTCTCTTATTAAATCGTCCACCACTAGTAGACTAGAATCTTTTCTATGTTAAAATAATAAGTTAGGGGAAAAAATCCATTTGTATATACACCCAATTATGCAGATTACTTAACATTTATGCAATTATGTGGATTACTTCCACATGCTCTTCATAATTAATTATCTCTGAAGCCAGCTGTGTGGGGGGCTGGAAGCTCCTGTTACCCCACAGCTGTTTTCTCACATTCCAGCAGTGCTATCTACCAGCCTGCCAGGCACCCCACAGAGAAAGAAAAGCAACTATTTTTGTAAGAAACACTGAGGTTCCGGTTAGCTGCAGAAATCTCATCTTGATGCCTATTTCGCTGAAAAGATGCAAAATCATAAGGTATACCTTATGCACCAGTTTGTCAGCATGTACACAAGACAACTTAATCTAATGATAAAATTATCCCTTTATTGGTCAATTTTGAAGCATCTATGTAAGGCATTTTTGGTTGCTTCTTACATTTCCTCTATTAATTAAAAAAGTAATAGGACAGAAAGGGCTACAAATGTCCCTGGCATCACGCACCCCTAAAGAGCACATTTGTAATTGGAATCACCTTCTTTCTTTAAAATGCCCTAGGAAGAGAGTTTGTTGTAATTTTTAAACATACTCTGTCATTGTGTGTTTCTTCTTAAAACCTTGAGTGCTAGGAGATGTATCTGAAAGGCTGAGCACCATACAGTTACTGGAACTCCATCTTCATTCAGTTCCTGACAAGTACACAGTTCACAAGTACACCGAGCTTCGCTAGAAACATCAATACGCGCCTCGGGAGGGGGCTCTCTCATCCAGTCGAGAGGTACCGAAGAGTGCTGACAGACCTCCTCTGTGTGCAAATTTAAGTGACAGGCTGAAAGATAGCACCTTCTCACCTGTAATTGGATGAGAAAAGGACCAGAGGATAGGGAGGTTTCCTGGCTGGTGCTTTGGTGCATCACTTGCCAGCCCCCAAGCTCCTTGTCACCAAAGAGGTCACAGGATTGGTATTTTGGGGGCTTTCTAAAGGTTCTGTGTCCTAAAATGAAGAGATACACAGTGCAAAATGTAAGACTGAAAATAAGCTTTGACCTTGTAAAATTAGCAATTTTTAATCTATGTATCTGCCATGGAGAAATATACTCATTCTAAGCTGTTTCTTCCAATTATTCAGTAAAGTAGTCCATGTGACTTTTAAACACACGTAACTCTACTGTAAGATATTCTGGGGGAAAAGATTAACAGCTAAGAATGTGTTAAGTTCGATATTCTCTGTCATTATCTTCATCATCAGTTTAAGGTAGCACTTTCCAAATGCATTTCTGCACATCACCTTAATAGCATGCTGCTGCACACTGGGGACTAATAAATTAGAACACTCCACATCCACAGAGAAATGCAGAACATAGAGGGAGCTGAAAACCATCCCATATGTGGCTCAAGAGGCAAAGGACCCCTGTCATTTTATGAATGGATAGTCAAAGTCTAAAGCGGAATGTTGAGAACTGTTACTTGAGCAAGATTCGATTTCAGTTAAACTGCTTTCTCTAACTTTGAAAAAGTAAACAACAAAACTTTAGTAATTATTGAAAATAAAATCCTATGGCTATGATGTCTAAATGGTTAGGAATCCATCTTTATTACAGGCCAACAGGGAACCTATAGCAAGAATCTGTAAATGTGCTAAAACGGGCTTTTTGTTGAGATAGCAGTGATTTGACTCGAAGTTTCAGCATATTAGAAATAGGAGGTTTTATAACTTGTTTACAGAAGGCGAAAAAATTAGTTTCTGAAATTGGATGAAAAAAAGGCCCAAAATGAAATCAAATTTACTTCTTAAGAGATTGGTTTCAAAGTGGTATCTTATTTCAGGATTATTATTTCTTGCTAGGAACACATTGGGCTAGAAAACTAGCACTTTTTGGTTTATTGGAAGGAAAACTCAAAGAACCAATAAAACCTTGACTTTAGTATGAGCAGACAGAATGGGGAAGATGAATCTAGTGGCAGTCACATTGGTCATAGAACTATGTAAATGGGCCAAGCATAGCACTGTCTTCCAGGCTCGGTGACAGAAGATAAGATTCCTTGGAAGACTGGTTTACCTTTTAATAATGATTTCACCAAGAATAGTGTCTTATTGTAGCTGTATCTTAGGTACAGGCGCAGTGCCCAGAGTTTTGCAGGCACTATTTCATCTAATCATGACATAAATCTGATGAAGGAGTACGATTACAAACATTATACTTCCCTTTTTAATATGGACAATCTGAGGCTTATTAAGGTTGCATAGTCTGACCTTGGTTGCATCTTAAGTGTCAGAGAAAAAATTTGGCCTCCTTTTTGTCATTAAGCCTCTTGGACCTGCTCCCATATTCATCCGCATTTTCTGAGCTCTACATGGCCTCAGAATGAAAGCGAAATCTTGAAGAGCATTTGTAAAAAGCTGTGAAGAAGCTGGCGCGGGTTGCCTAGTAGTTAGTCTCAGGGGAGAAATGATCCTAGCAAGGGTAATGCAGTGCAGTGAACTGCAAGGTAGAGATGAGAAAAAGATGATGGTTGATAAGGGAGACCTTGGCTCTGTGCTGTGTCGGCACAGAGAAGGGCAGAGGAACAAGCTGGAGATGAAGGAGAAGCAGAAGCATAGGCAGGGAAGGATGGCCGCGATTTGTACAGAAAGACTCAGCTTCAACGGAAGGAAACATTGAAAGAGCTCAAAGCATGACGGCAGCTTCCACATCTACAGATTTTCCTTGGTCTGGCAAGCAAAAGTGTGGGATCCAAAGATTCATTGGCACTATGAAGTTCAAGGATGGGGCTGGGTAAAATAGCTCAGTGGCGTAAGCACCTGCTGGGCAAGCGCAAGGTGCCAAGTTTGATTCCCGTGTTCTGCACAAAAGGGAGTTCAAGGATGAAGTCAGAGCTCGACCTGGGCCGCTCATGGCTGCTGCTCACATAGAAGCTCTGGAATTTGCACAGACCCCAATGGATATATTTTTATGTCTTGATGCAGATCATTTTCTCTTGATTCTGCCAGACCTGCAACTCACTGACATCACTACCCTGGCTTTTCTGTAGGAACTTGAGACACCATGTGTTTCTCAGGAAGCTGTTGGGATCCCTGAGGAAGGAAATTAGAAGGAGCTGTGATTAAAATTCTTGCTGTAAAGCAACCATTTTATTATCCAGGATTCGAGGATCAATAGCATACTAGGATGTCACCTGGGTCAGCTCCCTGCTTCCAGGGGTCCATACTGCCTGCATCAGCAACAGTCAATTTTATTTTTCATAGTCAGGAATCCCCATTGCCCTTACAGAATATGTGTAAAAGATATGTGTGGGATACGCAGGTGTAATTAGAGAGATTTTCAACAATTTAATGGGAATTCCAAAAATTAAAGTATTACAAAAGCAGGCCTGAAATCTCGGAAACTTACACATGCATGAAGAGATCGTTTCTTATCTTAAAGTTTGGTAGTTTGTTACCCTGCAACATATACAGTTTGGTTTACCCTAACTATCTGTCTAAATATTGAACATCTTAGGCATAATGTGGAACAGGTATCTTCCATCTAGTATTGATGTGTCAAAATTTAAGTCCTTACATAATATGAAGAAAAAAATTTTAAAAAATAGGAAACACATATTTTTATACAGAAATTTAGAAATCTAACCATATACAGCATTGTAGCAAGAGAGTCTTGTGACTTTTTTTTTCTTTTTCTTGTGTCTTTTTTTTCATTTATTACCCATTAAAAAAAAAGAAAAAAAAACCTTTTACTTGTGAGACAGTATGCTTCTCTTCTGGAGGGTTAACACCTTAAGTTTGCAGATCAAAAATTGGAGAAAAGGAAGGGATGCAGGGTCTGCCAACATTTTGGCCCTAGCCTTTCAAGGTCAGTGAAGAATCAGGACATAGGAGACCTGTACTGTAACATCATGTAACTCAGTTGTGCCCCAAATTTTCTTATCAAGGAGATTATGGAGCCATAGAGGAATGTGTTTGATGATGTAGAGTATGCCTAAGGAGAGTCACACAGAGAGAAAACATTCTCTCAGGCTTTCACAGAGAGCAAATTGGTCAAGCAATGGCCATGGCTCATCCACATGGCTGACACTGACAAAGGATCTATAAAGTGCAGTACAGAGTTACAGGATAAATTCTGAGAGAACTTGACTGACCTTATCAGACACAAAAGTTACATTTCTTGTTATGTAGGTCTTGCTATATCTTGGTCTTAACCATCCAGCAGAA
>NDGN011314842.1:0-13568 GCA_002564285.1 Tympanoctomys barrerae | reverse complement strand
AAAAAAAAAAAAAAAAAGAAAGAATGAAATGGGAGACTGACATCAGTTCAAAACCAGCCTGAGCTACATAGTGAGACCCTGTCTCAAAAAAGAATGCAAAATAAAACAATAGATAAAAATAATAAATAAAAAAATAAAATTTACATCAAGGAATTAAAATTGGGCTTCTTTAAACCTCACCTTAAATAATAACTATAAGTGAGACCATGACTCTGAAAGGAAAAATAATTTAGCTAAGACAATCAGGAACATGTTGTATGAAAATAATAAAAAGGTGTTCATGCAAATATGAACTCTCAATTTCCCACATAAGAATTCTTTGCATATAATAAAGGGCTATACCACTAATACCTGAATTATATGTAAAGTCTCCAGCTGGTTTATGGACCATGGTGATGGTGATTGTATTGTGAGACATTTTCATGACAATTGAAGCTATGTTCCCACTGTAGGAAAAAGTCACCGAAGTGCCAAGTTATTGCTTATTAATAGTAAACAAAACACAAGAGAAGAGGTGTTGCTAAATCTAAATACCTAGAGTAAATTTTAGGGGAAAATTTTACAACAACATAGAAAAACAAAATTTTGTTTAAAAAATAAAAAATCAGAGTTTCAGATTCTGAAATGCAATGAGTTGTCAAAAGACATATGGCTTTGAGGTTTCATGCATTGAGTTTGGCCTGGTTCCATACCTGTTGATTTTACTCACAATGAACTGTTTGACACATAAACACAGTTACCTACTCTTGAGAACCATAAGCAAGGAAGCCAATCACAAAATTCCAAACAGCCTAACTATTCAAACTATATTTTTAAAAAAAGGAGGCAGGGGACATGAGAAGAACTAACTGGGCTGTCCATGTCCCTCATATCTGCTTTCTGTATGCACTCCTTTTCTCTGGTATTAAAGACAACTCACTCCTGTGGTAAAGTGGGATGCTATGAATCATTGTTGCCCTAGACTGCTACCTAATTCTAGAATCACAAATGAAGTCAATTAAGATCTGCAAAACTAGATTTGTTGTAAATTTCTCCTTTAGCACATCTTAGTGTCCTTAATGAACACTGGAACAACATAAGTATACACCTAAAAATATAACTGTTTTGCATTAGAAAATATAAAAGCAGTTTGGGATCATCACTGTGAAAGCCAAAAAACTGATGCTACGAATGCGTCCATCAAGAGATGAATGGACAAAGAAGATGTGGTATTTGCAAACAGTGGACTACTACTCTGCTATGAAGGACGGATTTGAACAATGTATAAGAAAATGGTTGTACCTTGAAACATAATCTTAAATAAAATAAATGAGCCACACAGACTTAAATATCACACTGCTTCTCTCATATGAGAAATACATATGTATAAATAAAAAGCAATATGAAAGATAGATAAAAGGAAACAAGGGGAGAGATCTACTTACTACAAAGGGGACAGAGACCAGGAGACAAAGGGATGGGGGAAGGAGGAAGGGAGGGAACAAAATAAGAACTAAGAAGTGGAACATACATGTGTCAAATACATGGAGAGTAGTTATCATGTACCAAAACAAAATTACTGTGGAGGGCAGTTATTAATTGCTTAAAAGAGCATGGGATAGGTTTAATTATTGACATGTAAGGCAGTTCTTTTTAAAACTAGTAAAATTATGGGACAGTATTAAGTGAAGCAAATAGAAAATTTTACTTATACAGGCATGTGAACAAAACACACAGGAATATGCAAAAAACAGAAATGGGTGTAACCTAATGGGAAATTATGGGTAATTGTATCACTCACTGTATAACATAAAAAGTTTTAAAACATTTTAAATGTCTATTATACTGCTACTGCTAAATTGCATTATGATTTAAATTTTTTAAACATGCCAAAATTCAGTTTAAGACCCTATATATGGCCACTTCCATAGAATAATTTAACCAAAGAGAAAAACTTGTTTTTTTTAACATTATTAATGTACGAATGCAATTATTAACCTAGTGCCTTGGATCTTTACACTAGAAGGTAAGATATTTGGTACATTTATACCACCTGTGTAACAAGTAAAGATATTTTCGCACTGGGATAAATCTCTTAAAGTTGGTAAGGCTTTAACTAAATATGCACTATGTGGAGGTTATTGAAGTAAAAATAAAAGGTCTGTGTGTGACATTTGCAGACCTAAAAATGTTGCTTAAATACAAACACAATTTTGCCACTGGAGAATAAGAGTTTACCACAAAGAAAAGAACACTGCTTTCAGTACTTCCTTCTGAGCTCTCCAGGAAATCCTTTGTGATTTGTCTGCATTCTCCAAAGTCAGCTATAGAACTTAACTGTTTGGTAATCCAATATTGCACATCCTTGTTCCTTCCAATACCATAAATAAGAGGAAAATTGAATGTTTAGGAAGTGTGAGGATACTCATGGATATTCAAGGAGGCTTTAAATGATTGTGGTGCTTACTCTCACTTTATTCATGATCTTAATTTTAAAAAAACAATTCTCTCCTCCCTCTCTTCCTTTGCTCCATAATCTCCTAGAAACCAGAATTGCATACTCTGTGGAACCTTAATAGATTGCCAGATCTAAATCTAAATCTTTGTTCATGCTGATTCATCTTCCAAGTCTCACTTGTCCTATTACCAAAATTTCAGTAATTGTCCCAAGCCCAAGTGAAAGCATAGTCAATGGAGGAATTTCACCAATGTTCTCCACACAGTTGCTATGATCTTTGCATGACACCACTCACCACGTACACACACTGCTCTAGCCTCTGTAGAAAATATAGCTGCCGTATTCTGTAAGTCCCATGATGGTAAGAATCTAAGATTCTATCCCTAAAGAACTATTCATTCCATCCCTAAAGAACTCAGAACTATGCCATAAACTAACATTCTACTAATATTGGAAGGAAGACTTCAGGAATATCTCAATTTATCATTAAAGAATATATAAAAACAAAAGGGGTGGTTTGAAAGTTGGCTTGTCTTATTTTTTGAACCATCCTTTCATTTTCCTTGGACAGTCCCCTTAGGTTGCCAGCCAGCCATGAATGCCTGGACTCAAGCTGTCCTTCCTCAGCTTTACTGGTCATGAGTAGCTAGTATTAGAGTCATGCACCACTTCTTTCCAGAACAACTGTAGCTTCAGCATTAAGAGCTAGAGTCCTCACCTATACCTCTGCTCTTTCACATGGCTAGTTTAACCCATCATCAACATCTGTCCTCCCCCACCTAAGTGGTAAATTTGTCATAAGTGATGAGATGACATCCAAACATTATCATCCAAAGATCATAACTAACTGAGGTAAGGAGTCACTCTTAATTTTGCACATTCTGTAGACTTGGTTGTATAAAATGACATGAATCCACCATTATGGTATCATATGAAGCATTCCCACTGCCTTAAAAATCCTCGTGTTCTTCCTACCCATCCCTACTCTCTCCTAATCTCTGGTAAACACTGATTCTTTTCATATCTTCATAGTTTTGCCTTTTCTGAATATCATATAGTTATAGTCATATAGAACATAGCCTTTTCAGAGTGGTTTCTTTTACTTAGTAATGGTTTAGTTTGCTTAGTAACTCTTCATTCTGTTCCTACATCTAAGTCAGTAACTGAATTTGTGCTAAATGAGAAATTGTTTGTAGTAGATACATTACAATATTTATAACAAATAATCGAAGGAAACTCCAGTTTTGTGGCTGCTTTTATTTGTAAAACTCTTACTTCCAATATTGTAATGCATAGCAAAACAAGGAACTAGAGTATAATCAGTCAAAATTATAATGCTGTCTTATAGAAGAAGCCACCAAAATCTCACATTGCTGCTCCACTGCATCGGAAATCTCAGTGGGGATCTTAAGTCACAGTGGCAGGTTGTAGTCTGGACAGAGTGTAGGTCTGAGTAGTCATTAAAAACAGTTGGGCTCTTAAGCCAGGAATACCATTGGAGAACTCATTTTGTCTGGGCACTCCATAAATGTGTGAATGCACCACAGATTATTTTTTCATTCAGCTACTAAGGGGCATCTTGGTTATTTCTAAATTTGGGCAATTATAACTGAAGGCACTATAAGCATTCATGTACTTGCTTTTGTGTAGGCCCAAATTTTAAGCTCCCTAATGCTAGATATCAAAGACTATGTTGGCTGGATCATGTAGGGTGAGCATGTTTACTTGTATAAGAAACTGTCAAAGGACCTGCCAAATTAGTTCCCACTTCACAGTCAGCCCAGCAATGAATGAGAGCCCATCTTGCCCTATACTTTCCCCAGCATTTCATGCAATCAGAATTCTGGATTTTGGAATCATACAGATGCCATTTGTACACCTTCTTTGATGAGGAGTCTATTAAGCTACCTAGCGCTTCCACTTTTTAATCAGGTTATTTATGACATAAAAATTGTACATATTTATTGAGCACCACGTGATGTTTTGATATGTATATACATTTGTAATATTGAAATCAGGGTAAGCATATCTATCTCCTCAAATGTCTATCATTCCTCATGGTGAAAATATTCAAAATCCTTTCTTCTAGATTTTTAAAAATACATAGCCCATTGTTGTTATAGTTATCTTCTTATGCAATAGAACAGCAGACCTTATTTCTCCTACTAAACTAACACAATACCAGTTAATAAATTTTTACCTTAATTTTATCCCTTTATTTCTGATCCTTTAGTAAACACTATTCTATTCTTAATTTGAATTAAATCAGTTGTTTTATATCATACATATGCTATGAGGTCATGCACTATTTGATTTTCTGTGTCTAACTTATTTCCCTTAACATAATGTCTCCTAGTTCCATGTACATCATTGAAGATGACATTTTATCACTTTATTGGTGACTATTATTTCACATATTCATCAAAGAACATATACAATGAGAATACAGATTTTTTTTCAACATACTGATTTTATTTCCTTTGGACATATAACCAGTAGTGGGGTTCCTGGATCATACAGTATTTCTATTTCTAAATTTTTTAGGAACCTCAGCACCATTTTTCACAATGACTATCCTAATTGACACCTTCACATTCTGTATAATGCTTGCTACATTTTGTCTTTTTAGTAACAGCCATTCCAAAGGGAGCAAAGTGATAACTCCTTGTAGTTTTGATTTGCATTTTCCTGATGACATGATACTGAGCATTATTTCACTGGCCATCTTCTTTTGAAAAATGTCTCCTGAGATATTTTGCCCATTTAAAATAAGATATTTGTTTTTGGTATTATGTTGCTGAGTTCCTTGTGCAGTCCATATCTTAGCCTATCAGAGGAGATCACAAATGTTTTTTCCTACCCTGTAAGTTGCTTCTTTATTCTACTGATTATTTCCTTTGCTGAACAGATTTTTTTCACTTTGATGTAACACCTTTGTCAACTTTTGCTTTTGTGTCCTGTACATGTGGGATCATGTTCCAAAACAATCTTTAGTCACTTCAGTTGTCTTCCCTAGGAGGTACTGATGTTTTCACATTTTGAGTCCAATGGGAAAGACTAATTACTTGAGCCCAAAAGCAAATGAGCCACTCCAGGTGATGAGTACTTTGCTTCACTACAGTATGTATTAAATAGCTCTTGTGTCTTTAGTCAAAGCATGAAACATATGTAAGCTCTTTTACTTGTTGAAAATACTTGGTTGATTTCCTTTTCAAAAAAATTACCATATAGATATAGATATAGATATACTCATTCTTATACTTCATTCTTCAAGCTAAATGAAGTATTTTGTTATTGTGTGCACATTTAGTTGCAGCATTTTATTATTACGTGTGCACTTAGGTGGCTGTTTTTTGACTTGAATTGTCCTTTCTGATTTCAGTGGTATTAATCAAAAACGATGTGCCATGTGGGTTCTGTACTTGCACAATTGTGTTCCTGTGATCACATGTATCCTTAAATAAATGTGAAGGGCATAACTTTGTCAGCAGGCTTTGAATTTCTTTACTGCAAGTCTTATTTCTAATCATTAAGGCAATTGGAATTCTCCTTCTGGTCATTTCAGAGGCTATTATAAACTTACTACCTACCTGCTTTTCAGAATTAAAGAATTTGAAGTGTCTCCCTTGATCTTTGAAAGGAGGCAGACATTTCTATTGTCGATACCTGCCTCCACACAGAATGAAGGGTATAACCACTTTTCTTTCCTAGCCGTATTGCATTGTCATTTGGCCTGCCCATGGTTTGAGATGTGATATTGCTTATCTAAATTTCCAGGAACCAGTAAATAAAATTAAATAACTCTGATGAAGTCAGCCCTAAAGATCTGGGGTATGGCATTTACTCCATCATTTAATTATGCAGAGAAACAAACATTAATAGAATAAGTTGGAGATTTTAATCACACAGCCATGAAAATACAAAAAAAAACTGACATTCCCCTATGCACTTTGTCTCCCTTTTGTGCTATCTTTCACTTTGTCATTTCTCTACCAGCAGCCTGGAAATGTACACTTTTAGCCTCCTATATTGTTCAAATGTATCCATCGTGCATGATTCTATTTGTTGATGTAGTTTCCTTACTTGTTTTTGTTTTACTTTTCATTTCAGTAATTCTCAAAAGAATGGCTGATTGTTGACTATCTCTCCAGCTCTAGTTTCATGAAATTCTGCTGGTGACCGTTGTCAAACTTTTGAAAGTCAAGGAACAAGAAATGGCAGTTCATAAGCAGTAAAGACGTGAAAGACTGGAGTGACATTCAGACAGCACAGCTCTATGTTTTGAATATTAGAACCCGATACCTAGATGGCTTAAACTCATTTTCAATGTTTTTAGTAACATGTGCACACTCAACTGAATAGTAGCCAAATAAGTCAGTGAAAACTAACAAATTCTCTGTTCCTTCAATCCACTGGAGAGATTCAGTCACTAATTAATCACTCAAAATATGAAATGTATAACTGTTCTAAGCATGTTGAAGCAAGCTCTATGAGTACAGTAATGTAGAAGTGTACAGTGAGGGAAATAACCATTCCCTAAATGCTACTCTCAGTTAAAGCAGACAAGAAAAAAGAATTCAGATTTTCTACATCAGACAACAATTTCTTAAGTTTTCTACCAATGAGCATGCATAAGATAAAATTTCCCAATAATTTGAATTTTTGCAGTTCAGATGATCAAGAATTTAAGATAAAAGTGGTATATAAGGGCCAGCCAGATAGCACAGTGGACTAAAGTGACAAAACACAGGGACTGGAGTTCGATCCCCAGCACCACATGCCATCCCGGCATGCTTACAGCCTCCCAAGAGCTGGGATTACAAGCACGTACCACCACAACTAGTTGCCACAATAGCGAGCCCCAGGGGCAGCACCAGCACAGCAGGCCTGGGGATCAAACCCCTGACCCCTGTGCCTGCCTGCGGGTGCTTTAATCCACTGAGCCATTTGGCCAGCCCAATCATGGAATATTTAAACCTTCTTTTTATATGGCTGCTTGTTTGCTCTTTTAGAAATTTGTTTATAGAGCTGGGAGTAGTGCCACACACCTGTAATCCCAGCACTTGGGATGTTGAAGCAGGAGGAGGAGGAGGATAATTTCAAGTTTGCGACCAGCCTGAGCTACAAAGTGAACTCAAGGCCAGCCTGAACTGCATAGCAAGACCCTGTCTCAATAAGACAAGGAAGGAAGGAAGGAAGGAAGGAAGGAAGGAAGGAAGGAAGGAAGGGAAGGAGGGAAGGAGGAAGGAAGGAAGAAAAAAGAAAGGAAGGAAGGAAGGAAGAAAAAGAAAGAAAGAGAGAAAAAAGAAAGAAAGAAAGAAAGAAAATTGGTTCTTAGAAAAAATTAAGGAAATTGTTTATATTGAGTTTTACAGCACAAGACAGGTATCTTGTATGTACTGTGACAACAGTACTTATGAATCAGTTTTAACTGGTGCTTGGTACTTGCAGTTTTAATTCAATATCTGATCTTCACAGGACTTATGCATCCTCATACAATTGTGATGTTGGGAAAAGTCCTCTATGACAACACATTGCATATTCAGTGACTTACAGCAGTAAGAATGTTTGATTTATGATACTTTATAGCTACCTCAGGAGAATTGGAACTAAGCACCATATTCTATTCTACTGAGATAAGTAACAAGGTAAGGTGATAAAGTGATAAAAAATAAATATGCACGTTTGTCTATTTTTCATTGAGAGAAGATATGTCTGTTTTCTTACTTTAACCTTATGAGTTACGAAACATTTGAACCAATACTGGTTCAAAAAAAGGAAAGCTTTCTATGTGCACCAACATACCCAATGGAAATATTTCGAGAGAGCTTCAAGCACCTGTGAGCATATGTGCATATACAAGCTGTTCTCTTGGCTCTGGAAAATATTCAAGTGGAAAGCTCCTGCTCTGTTTCATAAGTAACAGCAATTTGTGACAATTCTGGACTCTGCTGGGCATCATCAACTGCACCGTTGTCTGCTGCAGAACAATTTAATTAGCAAGCCTTAGTTTGATTATTTGCCAGTGCATGCTACCTTAACCGCTCTGTTAGAGCTTGAGAAGGAAACTTCATCGTATCATGTTAATATATTTAAGAGGATACTGAAGCATCTCAAGTGTTTTATTTGTCATATCAAGCTCCCTCATCAATTGACGTCAGCTTAAAGTACTCTCAAACCGATCAAGCATTTCTGGACAAAGGAAAACCATTATTTCATCACAGATACCATTTCTTAATTTAGTGCTGTAATAAGGTGAGTGTAAAGGGATACATTCGTCACTGTGAGTTCAAGATTTTTTAATGGTGGGAAGATTCAGTATGAGTATTTATAAAAGGCCTCTGCTGTGGGGCAGGAAGGCCTTGAAATAAGTGAGGTACAAGAGATGCTTCCAGGCAATCGTGGCTTTAGATAAAGAAAGTCTAGGCTGTCAGGAAGAGAAAACATTTGCTGGCAAGACAGATGACAGATAGCAAGCCATTACTGAGGTAGGGTAGCAGACACAAGGACACCCAGGCAAAGGCTGGCAGGTTGTTATAGTTTGTATCTAGTTGTCCCCCTAAAGCCTTATGTAAATTCATGGGGTGATCACTGCTTGAGGAGCAGTGTATGGCTAGAGGGGTGGGGCCAGGGGACCAGGGCAGGGCTTGAGGGACAGGGCCAAAGAGGCAAGAACCATTAAACTGACAGCATTTCCCTCCCTACCCCCTCCCAAGGCTGGTGTCCTCTCTTAGAGGTATAGAGCCAGTCATCCTGGACACGGCAGCACCCCAGCCCCCCCTCTATTGTCTTAAAACCTCCAATAACTATGAGCTAAATAAACCTTTTCTTCTCTCATTTTGAGTGTCAGGTATTTGTCAGAGCAATGAGAGAAGAGTAACTAAGACACAGGGCATTGGCTTGGAGAAAGAGGAGATGAAAACCATGGTAGCGGCAAGGGTTGGTCACAGAAGCAAATAGTAGATCCAACAAATAAGAGAGGTTTGGCCTTCATAGCTTGGCTCAAATGGAAACATTTTCCACTTGCAGAGCTTGCCAAATAATTCGTTGGTATTTTGTCCACTCACTTGTAAATAAAAGGTAATAACTAACAAGACCAAAATTATGAGCTCTAAAAGAAACATCAAGGAGGTCAATGAAAAAAAAATATAAGAAAGTGTAATATAGATCGTATTTAACTTTATCTAACATTACACGAATGTAATACTTTCTTTAAAATATACTTCATATTTTAAAAGTGCTTATCTATTGCCTCCAGTTGATAAGCTGTTGCAAAGGAAGGATGCACATTCTCTTACATGCCTTTGTGTCTTCTACGTTACATGATGCTATTCGAATTATGCAGAATCTACTCAATCAGCATGTGCTAGATCTAATCCATAGTGTGGGCCAGCTTAAACCAAAAACACAAACAATGCACCCGTTGTAGAATGAACACTTTGAAGGAAGAAAAGCAAAACGGTCAGTACGCTAATGTTTACTCCTGGCAACATAGAAATGCATGCAGTTTAATTAGGAGATAAGTCAGCATTCAAGGTACAAACATTTTGGTTTTCCTCCAAGCACTGACTGTAACAAAACTACCTATCTAACATTTCTTCTTCATTGAATAACAGCATCTTTGAAGCTTCCATCTCAAAGTTTACTGCTTTTCCTTTCAAGGAGAAATGTAAGAAAGACCCAGGGTCTGATTGTCCTCTGCTCCTCTCACTGCACTGTCATGGAATGGACTCAGAGGGGAAGACAGATTTCAAGTCACACGTCCCTCCCTTTTCCTGTGCGTCTCACTTGGTAGAGATCCGACAGGTAGAAGAAACTGAAAACGTAAAGAGGTCTCTAATTTAACTGTCCCAGCCTTGGTGGAGGCAAGGAGGCAAACCTGGTCCCATACTGGCTCCATTTAGAAACCAGTTTTGCTCTGGTGCAAAATATTATTTCCTGCTGCTAGCAGTCCATGCATTCAGGAGGCTTCCCTGCTGCAGGTGTGGCTGGCTTTCTTGGAGTGATCTTTCACATCTTCTCAATGAAACAGACGCATCTCCCTATAGCCCCACCCACGCATTAGGCCCACTCATGTTGGTCCTCCATATTACCTTGGCCACTTATTTGCCAGGTGGAAATCATGGCTCTCACTTTCTCCTTTGAACTCATGCCCTTTATGCAAAGGCATGAAAGACTTGAAGTCTTTCTACAGTTCCAGGAGCTTTGGAGAACTGGAATGGAGAGGTGGTCCTATTTCTACCTTATCCCTAGAATCACAGAAGAGGACCATCTTTGGCATGTTCTTGTGGGCTCTTCAAACATGGATAATTTTGAGAAATCTTCAGATGATGATGAGAGACCAATATCTTTTTTGTGTATACCTGCAAGCTCCAGAAAACAGGTGGCTGGCTCTTCTTTCTGGAGTGAGCATTTGAGAAAACTCACACTTATCCTGCTGTCTTACTTGTTGAAACCTGACACCAAAAATTAAATGAATAAAGGTTCATTTAGCTCACAGTTTGTAGAGGCTTCAGTTCATAATTAGCTGGCTCCATGGCAGGGTGGCCTGGCAGAGGGGCAACAGAGAGGAAAAGCAATTCATGGCAAGCAGAAGACAGCAAAAGCAAGCAAATGAACAACTACAGGTAACTAGCAGCCTCTCTGAGTCCCTTGTATTGCATCCAGGTTTAGGGCCCATAGCGTTGCCTTCCTCAATCCTAGCACCGTTAATCCTAGAATCCCACCCTGAGTAAGCCACACCATACATCCAGCCACCTCTGAAAAAGCCCCATCTATGACTGCATGAGGCTTTGAGGAAACATCAAAATACAAGCTGCAATGCCTACAGAGCTGCCCCAAGCAAGGCTTGATGCCCCCATCCCAGTTCATGCAGTCCAGCAGGTAAACACAAGATGTACTGAAATTAATTTGCACCTAGTACATAGACCAGAAAGAACAAAGGCAAGGCAGAAGGGCGTCACAACCCCTGACTTGAAACTATAATACAGAGACACTGTGATAAAAACGACATGGTATTAGAAAAAAAAAAAAAGACAGAACTTAGGGTCAATGAAACAGAATAGAAGATTTGGAAACTACTCCAAACACACTCAGCTGCCTTATCTTTGACAAAGGGGCCAACTATGTTCACTGGAAGAAATCTTCTTTAATAAACAGTGCTGAAAAAAATTGGCTTTCCACATGCCAAAGACTACAACTAGACTCATGTCTTTCACCATGCATTAAACTAAAATCAAAATGTATCAAAGATCTACATATTAAGTAGAAACACTAAATCTTTTGGAAGAGAAAATAGGTAGGACTCTTGAGGAAGATGATGTAGGCAAAGACATTGTGAACAAACCCCTATCCCATGGGAAATGTGACAAAGAATCAGCAATTGAGATCTCATTGTATTAAAAACATTTTTCACAGCAAAATAAGTGATCAATATAGTGAAAAGAAAACCCACAGAGTGGGAAAAAAGTTTTACCTAGTTCTTCCTCAGACAGAGGTCTGATATCTGAATTTAAAAGAACTAAAAAAAAATCAGGCTCTTCTCAGATGAAAAAGTAGAAACAAATAAATATGTGAAAAAATATTCAATATCACACTATTCATGAGATGCACAGTAAAACAATGCTAAGATTACATCTCACTCCCAAAATATGGCTATTACCAAAAAATCAAGCAATAATAAATGCTGGCAGGACTATAGGGAAAAAAGAACACTTCTCCACTGTTAGTGGGAGTATAGACTGGTGCAACCACTTTGAATATCAGTGTGGAGAGACCTCAAAAAAGTATGACTAGAGGTTCCGTTTGACCCAACTGTTCCTTTCCTTGGTATCTTCCCAAAATAATTAAAAATATTATGCTACAGCAATATATGCACACCCATGTTTTTATTAGTACCATTTGCAATAGCTAAATCTTGTATACAACCTTAATGCTCATCAACTGATGAATGGATAAAGATATGATGGTATATATATATATATATATATATATATATATATATACAATGGGCTACTGCTCAGCCAGAAGAAGGATAAACCTGAGATATTTCTAGGTAAGTGAATGGACTTTGAGACCATAATCTTAAATAAAATAAATCAGACACATGAATAAATATTGTGAAATAGGAAGAAATTGTTCAAAAGGAAAGGGGAACTTAGGAGGAGAGAGGGAAAGGAAGGGAAGAGAAATAAATGAGAAAAAAAGGCTAAAATGAAAAGAAAGCTTTTAAAGGAGGACTAGGGAGTTAAAATGGGATGGGGACTGTGAAAAAGGAGGAATCATGATATATCATGTACAGGTACAAGTTACCTATCATGAAATTAGATAAATAGATAGATAGATATATAGAGATATCAAAAAACTTAATTTAAAAAATAAAAATAAGACCATCTTCCCCAAACTCTCCTATCTTAATATATTTGAGGAGTGTACTTTTTTCCAAAAAAGAGCTAATATGTAAACAAGCAGGAAACAGTTTTATAAAGTCTTGCTACTCAATGCTACTTTCTAGATATAAATTCTCAATAGATTTTTTAAAACATAAAAACTAAGAGAGGAAGGGAAGTCCCTGCTTCTAGTCAAGGTAACAGAAATCAAAATTACCCTTCTGCTAGAAGCAATTAAAATCTTAATGTTGGCTGGGATGATAGTTCAGCAGTCTAAGCACCTGCCTGGCAAGCACAAGGACCTGCATTCCTAACCGCATGCTGTGCCAGCCCCGCACAAAGCCAGCCACCAAGTCTGGGCATGGTGGGGACTCTAATCCCAGCACTGGAGAGAATGAGACAAGAGGATTACTATGAGTCTGAGCTATGTAGTAAGACCCTGAACCAAATAAATAAATAAAAGGTATATTTAAAAAAATTTAAACACCCTTAATGTTTAAATATTCATGATACATAAAAACATAAACTTATTTTCATATAACATACATAGAGAAATATATGGCAAAATATATTAATATATATATGATTTATAGTTATAACTATTTATAGAACTATTTCTGTATATAAAATTATACTTAGATACCCAGATGTAGAGAGATCTATCTACCTATCTTTTTTTCAAAAATTTATTTATTTGTGTGTGTGTGTGTGTGTGTGTGTGTGTGGCCAGCTCAGCCCACCAG
>NDGN011314810.1:210-13137 GCA_002564285.1 Tympanoctomys barrerae | reverse complement strand
GCTGGGATTACAGGCACATGCCACCACACCCAAACTCAATAGCAGTCTCACCATCCCTTGGGAGTGGGGCAGGCATGGCAGACCTGGGGATAGAACCCCAGCCCTTGTGTCTCCTTAAGCAGGCACTTTAGTCCTCTGAGCTTTTAAGCCAGCCCTCTAAAATGTATTTTTATGCACATTCTCTATTAATCTATATGATTTCTTCTATGTCACAATTGAAATCACAGTACAAGTAGGATTTCTTTCCCTTGTGTATTTCATTTAATTTTACAAATATTACAATTTCTAGGGAGATTGTTTTTTAAATAAATAGTGGAAAGAAAGGCACAAAGATTCTCAGATACTGTGAGAATCAGTTTTCCTAGTTCAACTCATAAGGCCAATTAGCTACAAAGATGAAAGAAATAATATGAATTTTCCCAACAAAACTATTGTCATGTTTCTTGGCTCATCTTTCCCTTATACAGGTGTTAATTTACTTTAATCATAACCTTGTCCAGGAGCAAGGGAGAAAATAAACAACAGACCATTTTAAAATTATTTGTTTCCAGGGCAAACACTGGCAGAGGGAAAATCCATTTAAAGAGTATTGTCTCTTTGGATAAGCAGGAAATGAATTTGCTTCAAAGGGTTGTGGAACCCTGCTCTGATAGAATTGAAGGTAATTAAAATCTAATAGTAGAATCTAACCATTTAAATTGCAATTTAAATTGGTCAAATAGGATTGAAATCAGAATACTTGACAACCTTAAAATGGAATATAAGAGATCCACTATATGAATATGAAATACTTTGCTTACTCTGGATGGAAATTAACATTGTGTCGATGAAATGAAGCAGTTTCCAAATTTGTATGACTTTTCATTAGTGCAAAGAGATAGTTGTGAGGATGTGTATCTTACAATATATAATGACAACAAGTGGCAGAAAATTAAAAGCTTGCAATAACAAACCAGAGATTAGATGCTGCTGTTTATAAATCTTATTATTCTACCATGTATATTTTATTATATAAAGTCAGAGATAAGACTTTTAAATCATTCAATTCAATTTATCACTAGTTTAATTTAAGATCTCATGGTTAGGTCTAACAATTATTCTCTGGCCAAGTGTAAAAATCTTACTTGCAATGCATATGTTTTCACATGTAATTACACTCTTTTAGCTAATATTTTATTTTATTATTTTGTTGTTGTTGTGTGTGTGGCTGGCTCAGCCCACCCTGGGGACTGAGCTGGCATGGCATTTGGTGCCCAGGATCAAACTGCAGTCCCTGCATGCTTGCCTAAGCTTACTTAACCAGGTGCTTTAGACCACTGAGCTATCTCACTGTCTCCAAAAGGCATTTTTTTTTTTCGGTACCAGGGATCAAACTCAGGACCTGGCGCTTGCCAGGCAGGTGCTTATGCTTCTGAGCTATCTCCCCAGCTTAGTTAAACTTTAATAAATTATAGTGGTTTGACACATGAAATAAAAATATTTGCACTTCTTATAAAATTAGTGAACTTCAGTGAGTACTTTAATGGAGATGACTTGCCAAAGTGGGTGTAGTTTTTTTGCTTGTACAAAATTCTTCCTAGAATATCACTGTTCCTACAAATTTGCACATTGACTAAGGCCTCATATAGACTACTTTTAACACTAAACACCAAGTGTACCATGGTGTTTAGGAAAGGATCTGGTCTGCAGCCATAACCACTATGAATGTGCCCGATCTTGTCTGATGTTGGAAGCTAAGCAGGGTCAGGCCAGGTTAGTACTTGGATGGGAGGAAAGGATCTGCCACACCTACATCACTCCACTCTAGATTGTTTGAAAGGGCTGGAGAAAAAGATTTCAGATACACTTCATGGACCAGATATAAATCTAGATCTCCAAACAAGGTCATGAATTTCAATAAACTTAGAAAAGAGTAGTCAGTTTTAAATAGCTAACAATATAAATGACATCTGTGGGTGAAATCAATTTTTATTTTCTATTTCAATGGATTTTTTAATTGAGATTGTCCTTTACCTTAGAATCCTGTAGCTGTAATGCACTTATATATGAGCCCCTTCCAAACGTGTACCTGAAAAACACATGAAATTTTTAATATCTAGTTTTCTGAGAATTTTGCATCTTGAGAAAATGTGTTCTTAGCTCATCACAGAAGACCCAAAAGAGAAATACAGGAAGAAATGAAGTTCTAGCAAGAAGAAAATGTGGGTCTTTGTCCATTAGCTTCATTGAAATTATAGACAAGCAGATGTTCATGAAAGACAATGCAATTATGTATTTTCCCTCAGAAACAATGTTAAAATTGAGAGCTCTATTCTTGACAAGAGACTTGGCATAAAAATATAAGCCTGACTTAGGCCAACAAGATCATAAAAATAGCCATAAAATTCTTCCATATATTAAATAGCAAAATTATGCTCAGAGCCCAATAAAATGAGCATAAATATATTATACATATTGATTATGCAAGAGAGCACTCTATGCTATAAAGTATACATGCTGCACATAAATAAACTTGTACTGTGCTATAAATTAAAACTACTTAAAATTAATATGCTAGCTATAATAAAGATTAAACATTTAATTAACAATATTTTTGCTTGCCTTCTTAGAAATTTTATGATTTGAATGACTAGGGTCTCTTAAATTGCTGCCTAGGGAAGTTTGCAATGACATTTTCTCTCAAAAATTCTGTCTTAACTCACACAATCTAAGTTGTTATAAAGCTTAAGACTGCTCAGTAGACTATAGTATAAGAGAAAGAAGATAAAGGGCTGGCAAGATAGCCCAGTGGACTAAGCACCTGCTTAGGCAAGTGGAGGGACCGGAGTTCAAACCCTGGACAAGCTGAGCCAGAGCCTGAAAACAGGAGGATTACTATGAGATCTGCATAGTGAGACCCTGTACCAAATGAGAGAGAAAGATGGAGGGGAAAGGAAAGGGAAAAGGAGGGAGAGGGAGGGAGAGAGAAAGGGAGAGAGAGGGAGGGTAAGGACAGTGAGGGAGAGGGAGAGGGAGGGAGAAGGAGGGGGTAAGAGAGAGAGAGAAAGAGAGAAAGAGAAAGAGAGAGAGAGAGAAAGAGAGAGAGAGAGAAAGAGAGAGAGAGAGAGAAATAAGGTGAAAGTTTATATGCACTAAATACACAAGCACCTAGTCTTTGGGGCTGGCCAAAGAACTAATCAGAATCAAACTTCACATAGACTTAGAGAGATCCAAACTAACATAGAATTACAAAAATGAAAAGTGATAGAAAAACCTCAAATAATTTTCTAACATTGAAGGCACATTTGGACAATAAGCACTGCCAATCATGAATGAAGTTCATCCATGGACACGGACAGAAATGAGAAAGGGTCAGACATTGTGCCACACAGGTGCTGGAAAATCCTGAGACCCATTGGCAGTGGGTCTCAGAAAGACAAACTTAAGTCCCTCATATGAGACAGGTTTGTCCTTGTTGGCTCCAAAACTGGCTCTGTGGTAACTTATAGTTAGGCAGCCTTGGGCAGGGATAGATGACACCTCCTTCAATAGAAGACAGGAGCTCAAACATCTTAACTTGTTTTTCAAACACTAAACTTGTTTTCAAAGTTAATCTTTATCTTAGCCTATATGGGCCACTGTAACAAAAGCACCCTAAACTGAATTGCTTATAAACACAGATGTGTATTTCTAGAGGCTCAAATGTCCAACATTGAGAAGGCTACACATTCAGTACCTGGTAAGGGCCCACTTGCTCCTAAGACAGACATGCCTCTGTCCACATCTTTATTTCATTGATGAGGGAGATCAGCTCAGGCCTCTTTGTTTAAAAGACTCAAAAGGAAAAATTTCCAACATGAATTAAGTGAGTTAAGACATGGAATCTTTTGAAGGGAAAAGGTCATTTCAAACTTGCCTGGACAGCAATTTAAGAGACCCTAGCCATTCAAATAATCTTGGTGGAAGGTGTCAGTCACCACCTAATTGCCTCCTAAGCCACACACTATTAATGCTATTCCATTCAGGATTAGATTTCAGCACATGAATTTTAGGGGACACAAAATTTAGACCACAGCAGTCTTGGTGGTATGGTGATATATAAATGTTCTTTTAAAAAATGCTTATATACAATGCATTTAAATTGAATCTAAAGCTTTAGTTTAAACTACTAAAGAGGAGTAAAAGCTTTTAAACACAATCCTTCCACTTACAAATTTTCTCATTTGTTAAATCATTTGATTCTTTTCTTGGTGTCAGTCTACTACAAGCAGTAAGATGGCCAAGAAAATAAGAACCTAATATTGTTTAGACAAGATATCATGTCTACATCTTGTCCTCTGTATAACTACTATGAAGACAGTAATATGCAACATATTAATTATTGTAACTGTCATACTAACCTATTTTGAAACTGTTATATTGTCATTTTATCTTTTTTCTCATAAAAATGAATTTAAGAAAGAAAATAAGAACATAGGTGGTATTGCAAAGAAAGAACCAAAACTGTCATCTTCTGTCTTCACTCTATGCAATCCAGCCAGGTATTAATTAAGCAGTTTTCTATATTTGGTTTTGAAGCTTGTCATTTTAATTTTTAATTGTATTGACTACATTGTATTTATAACCCTCTAACATAAGCAGTAAAGGAAATATTGTCCCTATTTTACATATTAGGAAACATATGTGGAAGTATTAAGTAGTAAAATGCAAATCTGTGCTCCTAAACCATGAGGTGGAGCATCTACCTGTACTCAGTCCCTCTCAGATGATAGAACCTCAAGTATTTGATGAGTAAATATGTCGATGGATAAGAGGGTAAGAAAGAGAATTGCCATAAGAATAGGGCTAAGGAATAAAAATGGTATCAGTAGGGAGCACTAATAGTTTGCTTGCTCTATGTAAGTCATTTGATAAGTATCTTATGCTGATTCATTCCTAGATCTTGCAGAGTTAGGCAGTAGCATTTTTACATTGTCTATGTCACCAGACTCAAACAGATGGAGGCCGGTAGAACAGCTCATGCTCTAGTGTCCCAAGAGCTTCACATAGAAAGAATAATGGAGGTCAAAAGTTATAACAAAAACAAAGAGAAGTTGCAATACTAAAGAGATTATCAGACATGATAGAAGTCCTAATAATATCTGCCTAATATCAAGCTTAATTATCTGTCTTATAGAGATCATCCATATCTTAGTTGCTTCTTCATTACTCAGAAACAATACCTGGCACCCACAGCTTAAGACAAACAGTTTATTATGGCTCACAGTTTGTAGAAGCTTCCAGTCCATAATCATCTGGCTCTATGGCAGAGTGGTATGGAAGAGTAGATCTACTCGTGTCATTGCAAGCAGGACACAGACAGAGGAATCAAAGGTGGAAAGAAGGGAGATGACAAACACTTGCAGGTCATGGCCCTGGGGCTCGCCTTCTCCTACGAAGCTTCACTTCCAACATCACGTGTGACTATAAACCCACAATGAAGCTCATGCCCCCCGATCCAGTTACCTCCCCAAAACTCCACCTCTGAGAACATGAGGCTTTGTGGAGACACTTAGTATCAACCATAACAATCTCCATTATGAAACTGGTCAGCTTTCTTCTCCAACATATTTTAACCTGATTATGCTTATCTGCCGCTTACTGTTGATTATGGCTGATTGGCCTGAGCTTAGAATGCAGGAGTGTATTTTCTTTCTCATACCTCACTTTTGTTCTCTGGAGGCAGGAAAATATATGTCACACCAAAGGAGGTCAAGTTTCCAGATTGAGAAACATTTTTTTTTCCTCAAAGACACACATATTTGAATTTCTCTGCTGTTCTGTACCACATTCCTAGGAACATAGAATGTTTCTGATATTGGAAATTTTCTATTATCTAGATTTAGTCTCTAGCAGTATTATATATGATGGAAAAAGACCACAGGTTTTTGGAATTAGCATTGATATGAAGCAGTTTTATTATGCTAGCTGTATAAATTTGAGAAAATAATTCAGCTTCTTTGAACTTCAGCTTCTTCTTCATGCAGTGAGATTATTACATCAACCTTTTTTCTGGTTAATTTGAGGATTGGAGACATTTTTGGTAGCACAGCAATGGGTTCATTGCTGTGACTATCTGACCTTGTGGTAAAAGAATTGTTTCATCAGTCGTGTTTGAAAAATTTGGAAAATGCCAGCTGAAGAAGAGATCTAGAAGTCTGTAAACTGAGCCTTATGGGGAATAAAGCTGTCAGCTCTCAGAAGGCCAGAATATGGACCACATGTGGCCAATAAATACCAGGCTCAAAAAGTGTCAGATGGGCAGAAGAATTATACTGGCAGTTGCATTCCAGGCAATATGTGTTATTCCCTGCCTCATCCCCTGCTCAAAAAAAAGAAAGTCTGGATTTTGTTCTTGTCCAGAGAATAATTAATCTGGTGGAAGAAATTTCAAGGCAGACAACTGTTCACAGTGTGACTTGGGTACTTTTGAGGGGCTTTTAGACAGGTGCACATCGGAAATGAAGAGCAAACAAACCAATGAAATAATTTGAAGATTTTTGAGTTGGGTCACAAAGGAAGTTCCGGTAAAATTGGGACCTAAAAGCATGAAGCAGAAGAAAACTTGGTTGCTGAAAATATTAAAAACAAACCAAATATTTTACAATGGGACTTAACCTTGAGAATATGTAAAGAAGCAATAAAGCCCACACTTCTCAGGAACAAAATTGTGACAGTGAAAAACTGCTTTGAGAACAGGGCCCCTGCACCACTGCAGAGTGGCTGCACCCTGGCGAATTTGTTTCTCAGGATTCAGGTCACACAGTTCAGCCATTCAGGCACTCAGACACCTGCACATCAGAAAAAAAACAAAAAGAAAAGGCCCATCTATTGCTTCATCTGGCATCAAACTTTGCTGTCACTACGTGGTATTGGGTTGAGGTGCAGGCAGAGGATAAGATGTGTGGGATCTAAAGGATTCCACCCAGATTTCAGAAGAAAGTTTGGGAGGCCGGGCAGAGTGCCTCCGAGAAGACACTCTGTGAAGCTGTCAAAGTGAAGCTGAAAGTGCCAAGCTGCTCCCAGGATGCTGGAAAAGCCAAGACTGTGGAACTTCTGAGGAAAGCCACAAGTAGTGAACAAAGCTGGCCCAAGACAGAGATCCTGAGGGGTACAACCACCAATAATGTTGTAGGGGTGGAGCCATATAAGCCATTCAAGGTTCACATCTTACAATATTGTCCAGAGTGATGGATGTGAAATTACAGGATTTAGCTCTTCTCTTGCTGGATGTCAGTCTGGCTTTGATTCTCTTGCTTTCTGTCTCCTATTCCACCACCCCCCCCCCGGAACAGGAAGATTCATCCTGTGCCACTGTATGTTGGAAATGTTTAACTTTTTGTTAATCCTCACAGGGGCTCAGAGGTAATTCTCTTAAATTTCAGAGGAAACTTTGAAGTGGACTTTTAAGCAACGTTAAAACTGTTAAGACTTTGGCAACTTTTCAGAAATGGACTAAATATACTTTGCCTAAAGAGATGCTTGTACATCTCTCAATGCCTGGATGGAATGCAATGGTTTCCAGCTACATACTTGCTCAAAGCTTCAGCCCCTCATAGGTGGAGCTCTTGGGAGGGGTGCTCATTGGTGGATGAGTTCACCTATGAACTTACAGCTAAATATGATGTTGGGGGATGAAGCTTGATCTAAGGAGGTGAGTCACTGAGGGTGTGGCCTGGAGAGGCTGATCTCAGTGGTCCTTCTCTCTGCCTCCTGGCTGCTGTGCATTGAGCAAGTCTCTTCTGCTATGCCACTCTTCCATGCCACCCAGCCTTGGATCCAGCCCGCTACTGATTGTGTTGTCTACAAATTGAGCCAAAATGAATCTTTACAAGTGTGAGTGTTGGGTAGTATGTTCCAGAGACAAGAAAATGTCTAAGATAGAGGTACTTTTCCAGTTTTGTATAGTGGGTCATGTGTAGTCTTTCTTTGGGGGGAGGGACTATTCAGATGAGGCTATGTGTCTCTGATGAGTTCCTTTTAGCTTTGCAGAAATAAACTCAGTCTTACCCTAGGTCAGTGGCACACAACTAGCATACAGTAGAACCAATTGGAGTGCCTGTTAGGCGGGGATTTATTTCACATCACTCTAGAGTTTCTTAATGATTATACCTGAACTTCCTCCTGAGAAGTTACATTTTATACTAGTTCCCAAATACTGATAATGCATTTTCTGAAATTATATATTTCAAATTTCCAATTTATTGTTCTAAAACCAATGCATATGATGGCAACAGATGATACGGTTAAAGTGATCAGAAATGAGCAGTATACTTTTGGAGCAAGTGCTCAATTTCTTAATATCCAATATGTCAAGAACCCCAAAACCTGCAAGTACAAATTTCCAGAGTTTATGCATTTCATAGTGATTTCCACATTTTCTCTGTGCTTAGAAAACACTGATAGAGATGACAAGCAAGATAAAAGTTTACAGCACTAATGTCTCCAACTTTGCAATTTATGCAAAAGTCTTACACAGTTTAGATTCCTTGGGCTAATCCTGAGTAAACAATATAATCTGAAAAGCTTTACTGCATCAATTTTCTTGGACTTGTTCATTTTCATGCCAATAATCAGACAGAAATGATTTTGCTCATATTTTGCAAATGACTCTTAAAAAAATCATTTCCATAGCTCTACTATGAACCTTAGATTTTTATAGTTGTCAAAGCTGAGCTAGGGAAAGCTATGACTGACTGCTTCATTCTGACAGTTCCTTTGGAACAATTATTTAATGTGAGCATTATTTAAATGTGAAAGTAGAGTGAATATATTTTGTTGTGTTTTTAAAATTTAGTCCCAACATCTTATTTTCCATCTACATTTAAAGCAGCACATTATTCTTCGCTTCCTGCCTTCCATTTAAAGTTAGCAGAGGGTTTAAATATTGAGAGAAGTAATTTTGGCTATAGAGCAAAAGATAAATACATTGATGTACAACCCTTGGCTCTGTTATTCCCTTAAGCCCATCTGAGGGGGAAAATAGTCATCTTAAGCTGAGGAAAAATGTGCTTTTTTTGAGTTGTACAGTGGACAATTTAGAAAATCACACAGATTTCAGAGCTTTATTTCAAACCCCTTGGGTATATGAAGTTACTTTCACTGATTGCCATTTTGAGGAAAGATCTTAGCTTTCTGCCAGACTTGCCGGAATTATGGTTATGTTACAGTGGAGTTATATCATAGCTATATTTGAAGTGGAGTCCTGGCCACCCATTTGGAGAGATACCTAATAGGTAATAGAAGGAATATAGAGGGTTGACAAAGCAATTATTATTTTTCTGACAGGAAGATAAAGTGAGGTGAAAACACATAAAGAATAATCACTTGTTTTCTTCAAAAAAAATGGGTAGTGTTCAACTGAAGGGCATAATCTGAAGAGTTTATGTATCTTTTTCACATGCCATTTCTCACAAGAATCAGCAGGCAGCGGTGTTATAGTTGTTCTGAAAATTGCCTTTATGTACAAATAGCATTCATTACATGCAACTTTTCTTAGCTCTAAAGGGCAAGGGGAAAACAAATTATTTCAAAATAAAGAATAAAAATAAGCTATCACTAGCGTGGACATTTTTATTCCTCAGGATAAGAATGAAAATGCCTCATGTTGTTTTCAAACATCCCAGCCATCAACTCCAGGTAGCACGGACAGACATAATTTTTGTTGTTGACACAATGAAGATGATGATGCTTTCCACCATTTCCCTGAGCCTAAACTTGCTTTCTATACATGTCTGGTTGTGTGATCATAATGAATGGTGGTGGTGTGGGGAAACTAAATGCACAAGTGGAAAACAGTGAGTCAGATAGTGCATTCATCGCTGTCAGTAGGAGCCGGGGTCGCCAAAATCTGCTTAGTGGGCTGCCACTGAAGAGCATGGCATGCCATTTTCATACTGAATAAAATGTAAAAGTTATGCAAAATGGAACTCAGCTACTGTGTTTTCACTAATTCTCAGGAAAAGTTTAGAAAGTTGTTTTTCTTGGTCCATGGTTTATTCAATTAAATAAAAAGAAACCCTTTAGGAAATGAAACTGAGTAAGTTCACACAATTATCACATAGACAGAAAACTAACCCTGACTCTAACTCTAACATAGCCACACTGAATGTTCTACACAGAAAAGAAACCAAAAGATGATTGAGGAGAATTCCTGTGATTTAGTGGAAATTCCATCCTAGAAGAATGAACATATGGATTTGGAAGCCACAGAAGTAGCGATCAAGAGCATTTCTTGATACAACTGTGAATGCAAAGCCAGAAGTACACACCCTTGTTTAACCTAGCACAGCTCTGTAACAGGTTATTAATTAAATAACCATAGTAGTTCGTTGATTTGATCATAATGCTTATGGTAACATTAAATGAGACTCTGATCCAATCCTACAGGCACGAATTACCTGTGTTATACTGGTACAAACACTGTGATGATAAATATCTGAAATAAAAGGAATTCTATGTGTCTCTTAACAAACTGGAAAGAAAGCATTACAATTTCGAGAAATCTTTTGTGGAATGATAGTTGATCTCCTTCAGCTTACATTGTGTGTAGAGAATGAAAGGGAATATGAGCATCTATGACTCATTTTTTAATAGATTCCAGAGAGATCATTCAGTTCCATTTCTTCCACATGTGCATTCTACATTAGTCTCTGCCACTTTATTTTATCTACTACATATACATGGTAGAAAAAAAGTAGCTCTTAATTAACAAATTCATTATATTCCCAAGAAATAAACAATTACTAAAAAAAATACATCTCTTCTAAGGTAATTTTTCATTTGTTACAATTTTTCATAACCATTAAAAGTAAGTTACAACCTATTTATAGGATAAATAGCCTCAGGAACTGCATAGCTTTGAGTTGGAGTTGCATGAAATTGTCAAACACAAACTGTCCCCACATTTCCAGTGTTGCTTGATTAGTCAAAACAGCAGGATGAGTCCATAATGGATTCTGCTTGGGGCAATGGTGTCCAAGCTATGCCCTGATGAAAAGTAACCTTGAAATTTGGGCTGCACTGCATTTCATTCACACTCCTTGCAGCACTGCTCTTTTGTACATAAAAAGGGGAAAGAAAACAGAAAATGAAGGTAATTATGTTGGCAATTAAAGTAAAAAAGGAAATATTCAGATACTTAACCAAAAGAATCAGAGGATTGGACTATATAGATAACAATCTAAGTTCTAAATTCTACTATGCTAAGAGTAGAGAGGGTTTTATAAATGAAAATAACTGACAGAGATTTTTAAACATTATGTCCAATATAAATGAGTGGAATCTCTCAAAACTGATTCTTTCCTTGCTATCTCAGCAAAAAGTGGCAGTAATCAGGCTACTTTAGTTCTCTTCTATGATTCAAATTTGCAGAGAGTGAAGGTACATGCCAATGAACTACCAGGCAAGGTATTCCACAAACATGAAAATAACTTTTACCCCAGTTTTCACTTACTTATGCTGGGCCTCTGAAGAAGACAAATGGACACCAATGAAATGCAGCATCAATTAATGATTTCAGTTCTCCAGACTGCCAGTGGGCCAGTTCCCTCTGAGAGGCCTCCATTCTCACTCCTCAATCCTTCCCTGTCTCTTTGGCCTCAATTATCTCTGCTTCCATAGGGTGTGCTCATCACTGCCCTGGCCTCTTGACCCTGCTGATGTCATTCACTGTGAGCACACTCAATGCCAGCCCTGTGGATTTGTAGCCTGTCCCACAGTAACTTGGCCAGACCCCACAGCTCACTGGTGATCACTCAAGACCTGCCCTTCTTTAGTTTGATTACCATCATTCAACTAATGAACAAGAGACCCTTACATTCACAAAACTTTCATTATTAAGTAATAAAGGATATAAAATGTAAAAAATATTTCATGCTGTCAAATTTAGTGACGTTTTTATTTATTCATTCCTTATTATCACTGTACCTAATAGGAGGGTTTGCTTTTGTTAGCAGTGTGATACAGCTTTCAAAGATCTCATAGAACAATAACAAAAATCTCCATCTTTTTTTCCTCATGAGTTTCCAAGTTTTGTAACTGGGATTTTTTTTTTTCTGCTATTGGGCTTCTGACAGGAGCATCAAATCTTCCTGAAGTCTTTTTATTTTTATGTATTTAACACAGGGTCTTCAGGGTCTCACTACACAGATTGGACCTGTAGTGATCCTCCTATTTTCAACCTCCCAAGTGCTAGGATTACAGGGGTGCACCACCATGCCCAGACTCAATTGCCTTCTCAACACGCCTTGGGGATGGGGTTGGCATAGCATGCCGGGGATCGAACACCGGTCCCTGCATCTGCCTAAGCAGGCACTTTAATCCACTGAGCTATCTGGCTGGCCCTTTTTCCAGCAGTCTTGAGCCTGTCAGTCTTCAGATTGGAACTGCACCTGCAGCTTGCCAACTACAGGTCTTCTACAGACACCACCATTACATAGATATATAGATATATAGATAGAGATATATAGAGAGATATAGATTACATTATATTATAATGATTACATACATTAAATGTATATTTATGCATGTTTGTTATGTTTATATAATTGTGATGCATAACATATATTTGTATATATGTAAATATACACACTTACCCTGTTGATTTTTTTTCCTGAAGAACCTTGAGTAATGCACACTATTACTTGGATATCAGTTTTTAATGTTCAAATGTTTTAAAATTTTGTTTCCTGAATTACAAGAGTATATTGTTTTATTTCAAAGGCAACTCAACTTGTAAAATTGAATTATCATTTTCCTGAAAGCCACTGATCTATGGTTAGCTTACTCTTTTTCTTATCAGTATGGAGAGAAGGCGAATGTGTGCAGGGCTCCACTCCATTTGAATCTTCCCTGCTGCCTTTCCTAAATTAACTCACACATATGATTTTCTTGGTTTTTTTTTTTTTT
>NDGN011314789.1:0-21072 GCA_002564285.1 Tympanoctomys barrerae | reverse complement strand
ACGGTTGTCAGGAATTTCCCCCACATACAATGTGAAAAATGAAGATGGGATATTTCAGAAAAAATGGGAATGGGGAGGCTGGGGAGATGGCTCAGTAGAATAAGTGCTTCTCTGGCAAGCGCAAGGGCTGAGTTCAATCCCCAATTCCCCCCCCCCCCCCAAAAAAAAACAGGGAATGGGACATTTCAGAACTTCACTACACTGCAAACCGCCATCTTTCCTTGAGTCTACCATGTCCTTTGCTTTGTTTCTGTGACTTCTTTTTAGCCACATGAATTACCAGGGTTTCCAATTGTTTGCAAAGACAAACTCCTACTGTATTATCAGCCTAAAGAAGAAAATTCTGGAAGGTACAAAAAGGATCCTGAGCCATCATCTTCCATGAAATTTTAAATTTTTGCCTGGATTTTTTTAAAGTATATATTTCAAGAAGATGAGAAAAATGGAACATCTGTTCAGCGAAACTTCAGGCAGAAAAAGATAAACCTGTAGATGAAGCCAATTGTCCATAGGCAGTTTCTCTTGGCTTTCTTTAATGATTTTGAATTAGTTTCAATCTCTTCATCAAGTGAATGTGGTGCCTTTCATTTGTATTACTTTTGGAAGAAGGAAAGTTAGTTAATTAAAATCAGAAGCTTAGATGAGTTGGATTCTCATTCCATTCTGATAATGATATTGGTATTTCATTGAGTTTCAGCCTTTCTACTAGTAGAGGAAATGACTGTTTTGTCTTTGAAATATTCTCAATTACTTTCTTATGAGCAATGCAGCTAAAAGAGACTTTTTGGTTTATTTGTTTTTAAATGACAAAGATGTTTTCATACCAATAATAAAGAGTAATCATGTTTCTAGATATGTAAACATAAAATCCATAAAACAAATGTTTTGGTAAAATATGTCTTTTTTGGCACTGATTTATCTGGCAAGTAGAAGTGTTTTCCTAGGGAACAAAAAGTTTTAGGGAAGAAACTTTTTGTATCCTACAATTGATTGAATACAGAAATTACATAAGTTCTACAGCTGGCAATAAGTATCTATTTCTCTATACAGATTGAGAGATGCTTAGGTTTAAATATTTCATTTAAGCTGCTTTAGTATTTGTAGTTGCATTCCTCATTATATCTGTCCCACCTATAGTGATCCACATTCGTGAATCTGTCAAGTTTCTTTTTGCTGTGATTTGGATCTTAAATGTCCCCAAAAGGGTCACATGCTAAAGGCTTTGCTATCAATCTATGTGACTACTGGTAGACAATGGAAACTTTGGGAGGTGGAGCGTAGTGGCAGTAAGGGTAGTGGCCTTGAGAAGGACCCTGGGACCCTGGCCCTTTCCTTTTTCTTTCTTTATATGTCAGATATCAGCTGCTCCATTATACTCCCATCATGATGTCCTGGCATGCTAAAGGTCCAAGAACAATAGAGCCACTTGACCACGCACTGAAATACCTGAAGCTGTAAGCCCAAATAGCTATTTCTTTATTGAGACAGGGTCTCACTATAGAGTTTGACTGGCCTTAAACTCACTATGTAGCCCAGGTTGACCATGAACTCGAGGATCATGGTAATCCTCCTGGCTCAGTTTCACAAGGGCTAGGATTTTAGGTATGTGCCACCATGCCTGAAAAAGTTTGTTTTAAATTGATCTTCTCAGATATTTTGTCACAGCAAGAGAAACATAACATGGAGAAAAACTTGCATATTGATACTTGATCAGAGGAAGGAAGAAAAGTAAAATTATATAAATTTGATTGCCTATGTATGTGACTTTTCAGATATTAATGAATTTAGTAAACATGGCCTGGAAATATTTAAAGTCATTATAAGCTATATTTCATTTTGTCTACTTTCAAAGTAGAAGCATAACAGCAAAAGGATTAATCATAATAGCAACATCCAAAACTTCTACAAAATATTTTTCTATTTATTCACTCAAGATTAAAGCAAAACCTGCATGAATAACAATATGGAGATAAAAGAAAAGATACTATCAGTGTATGTAGTGGAAATAACATTTCAGGGATACTAGACTTGCATGCTAACTCTAGCACTTAATAGGGTGGTGAGCCTGCTGACTCAGCATCTTCATCTGCAAACTAGGTCTCGAATGTTTGTTCTAGCTACCACTTCCTTGTAAGACTGCTATATCTCCAGAGCTGTGGTTAGAAGTGAGTCCTGGCTGTGGTTCTCTAGAGGAAAAGAATCAAATATATACGTGAATGATAGGTTTACAGGATCCAGTCCCAACAATTGATAATGGCCACCTGAGGCCCAGGGAGCTAGAAGATCCAGTACCTGCTCAGCCCAAGAAGGTGGAAGTTATACAACAAAAGAGATCAAGAATGCAGTGCCAGTGTGAGCCTGAAGGCCTAGAAGCTCCCTGGAAAGTCCCTTGTTAAAAGGTTGAAGAAGCTGGAATCTGATGTCCAAAGGCAATGGCAGAAGCAAAATACATTCCTGTTGAGGAGGAATAGAGGTTTTCAAATGCAGGTCAACCTCCTTTTTCATCCCTTTTCACTCCCTGGGCTGAGAGCCTATTGGGTGGCACTACCCCCAATCAGGATGGCTCTTCCTGAATTTGCTATCTCTGGAAACACCCAAGACACACTCAGAAGCATGTGTTGTAAGATACTAGGATTTGAGATTTGTGATTGAGTCTAGTTGTCATAACTACTGGTCATAAAGTTCTTTATAAATAGGAAGATATCCCAGATTCTTTTACTATTATTATTCTTTTTAGGTTATTATTAGCCTCATGAAGTAGGTGATGTTGCTGTTGATGTTGCTAAAATAGCAACTTCTCAGAACCACTTCCATTTTTGTTGAGATTTTAGAGACAATAATCAATGCTATTCAAGTCATCTTTTGCCATATAATTGTGTCTGCAGAGTATTAGGTAATCAATAGTCCCTATTCTTTGATTCTGACAAAATGAATGAACAAAGCCTTCTTAACTGTCAGTGAACCTCTTTTTAAAAATATCAAACATTTCATCATTGTTCTCTAGAGTGACTTTCCAAGCTATTGAAAGGCCAAAGTAGGCAAGTCCACAGATGTAGTCAAGAAGATATCTTTGAGTTGAATCTTAATGAAGAATTGTTAAAAGTTTGCAACCACATTTTAAACTATTATATTTCTATAATACCTGTCATTGAATCCCTTGCAGTAATACTTTGGGAATATAAAAGAGGGTAGATGGATAGAAGGAGGAACAGGTGGACAGATCCACAGGAGACTAGTAACTGGAGAGGAGACAGTCTATATAGATACATAAATTAAAAACATAATACATGCTTCCAATAAAGATTTTAGTAATCAGAAAAATAGCAAAAGTAAAAATTGACTCCTAATTTAAATACCTAGAAACAATAGATGAAAAATTTCTACAATGTGTTAGTGTTCCTGGTAGCATTTATTATTATTATTATTATTATTTTAATCTTTTATTTATGTACTTGGTACAGGGTCTCACTATGCAACTAGGACTCATAGTGATTCTCCTGTCTCAGTCTCCCCAGTACTGGTATTATACGCAAGCACCACCACACCTGGCTTCAGTGGCTGGCATGGTGCACCCAAGGTGGGGCCGGCAAGACATGTGCTGCTGGGGGTCAAACCTGGTTCTTTGTGCTTGCCAGACAGGCACTTAGACTACAAAACTATCCACCCACCCACCCCCTTATAGTATTTTATACATAATTTTTGTTTATTTTACAAAATTGCACTAATTATACAATGGGTTGAATGTGTTGCCATGCAATTCATGCATTGAAATCCTAACCCTAAGTGGAGGGTAGGAGGTAAGGCCTTTGTGAAAAGACTAGGTCATGAAGAGGAAAAGCATCATAGGATCAGAATTCTTATAGAAACAGATACAATCCCTGGTGTTCTCCTTCTACTAGTATGTGAGGACACAGAGAGAAGTTACCACCTATGAGGCAGAAAGTAGACTTGGAGCACGCCAAACCTGTGGGTCCCTGAGTGGACATCTTGTCTGTAAAACAGTTAGAAATGCTTCTGTTATTTTTATGGTCTGCTCATTTATGCTGTCTTGTTACAGAAGCCTCAACAAAGACAACCTACACGTAGTAGATACCAAAACCAATTTTTTCAAGGTACTGTTATATAATATAGAATACATTTTAAGTATGTAATCTGATAATTTCTTTAAAAAACACTTTCTGTAGCCATGACTCCTAACACATGCGAACATTTGGGTAACTCTGAGTGGTCTTTCATGCCCCTGGACAATGAGTCCTCTAACTCAGACCCCTGACTAACATTGATCTACTTTTTGTACCATACGTCACTCTTTCCCACTTGAGAAATGCATGCAGGCAAACATAGAGTGTGCAATGTTTTGTGTCTGGCTTTCATTCGCTAAGCATGATGTTTTTAAGGTTCATTCATGCATAACTCATTTGTTCTTTTTGTTGTTGAATAGTATTATGTTGTATAAACCCACGATGGTTTTTGATCTTTTCATCTTCTGGGGAACATTTGGATTGGTTACAGATGTTAGGTATTAAAATAAGCTATTATGAGCATGTTTAAAGTATATATAACATGTAAATGTTTTCTTAATACAAAACAGAAGGATTTATCAATTATTAAGACATATTCAGAAATTCAACTTTAAATATTTCCCTAGATTCCACTCAATGGATACACTATAATTTATTTAAGAATCCATTGTAGTAATACCTGCAAGTTGTTTCTAAATGTTATAAATAATAGAGAAGGAGTATGTTCCTTTACTTTTGCCACCAGTAAAGATCTTTTAAAACAGTATAACTGAAATGATTACCAAAATATTTAAATAGAATATTCACTAATGTCTTTACATTGATTGATCTGTAGTATACATGGAAACACTGACCATTCTACCAGAATGGTTAAAAGTGCTTTCAAAATTCTAAATGCTTACTAAAGAGTTCTTATTTGCTGGACTTTTTATTTTTTTTAATTTTCTTTGCTCAGAGCTTCTGAATAGTGTGCACTTTGCTGTTTTGTGCCTTGGTGAATAGAGAAAGCAACGCATTCCCATTCTTTGGGATTAATTATAAGGAAAGAAAATGTTCATTGAGGGCAGATGTATAGGCGTCAAGCATTGTTTCTTCTTAGGTTTGGGAAATGTGCTTTTGCAACATGGCAGTCAGGCCCCGCATCAAAGAAGCAAACTTTAGAATAGCAAGACAGAATTGAAATTCCTTTTTTGGAGCCAAAAATGATCAAAACAAAGCTTCAAAGGTAGAGTCTACGGTGATAAACCTGCTGGGAGTGGAGTCATTTAAAATGCTCTTGTGTTTGTGCTAATTAAAGACTTGTATTCATAACCTCTGTAGTCCTTAAACAATGTACTGACCATGTGTTCTGTTCTAAATGTGGTCTCCTGTAACATTGTTCTGAGTGAGAGAGGATCGATCCCTTGCCACACTTTATCTTGAAGTACCTGATAATGCTTAAGGCATTTAAGACTTTAACTCATGCAAGTGGGTAATGTTCTTTGATTTATTCTTCTCTTTTCTTTCCCAAAAAGTGGATTCCCTAAATATCAGTGTTCCTCAATTCTTTGCTGTGGTGATCACACATATTCTTGAACGTTGTCTATTTGCATATCTTGTCTTTCTTTCAGGGACTATTTGACACATCAGTGTATTTTTGTCTGTACAATCCACCTCTCTCTTCTGCATATGCAGAGTACGGTTCTCACAGATACCAGGCAAGCAAATCAGGTATCACAAATACATTCGGTGATGCTGAGAAATTTCTACAGAGTTCTATCTTCAGGCTTTGATTAAAACGACAGTATTATAATGAGATGTGGTGGTATTAAGAAGAGAAACAGGAGTTAAGATGCTGTCTTTTGATACCTAAGTTTTCTGCTTGTATGAAAGAATTGAGTGTTCAGCCTTTGGAATTAGAAAGACCCAAACTTACCTTGCCTCAGGCCTTGAAAGTTTTCCACGGGTATGTTTTCTAAGCCCATCCTTAGGATAAATATGAGCCAGTGACACTGGATAGGCAGAGATAATCTCCTGCTCAAAGGATATTTCTTCTCCCCTTCTCCATGTGCTTCCCAGAACCTGTGGACAGTATATGTGTGTGGTTGTGTTTCTTTGTGCATATCATAAATATGTGCAAATAAATGTGTATAAATATATAACAAACACATTTGCATTAAAAAATATACATATATATTCCAAAATTCTTCACTATTATCTCTAAACTACACCATTTCTGCCACCTTCTGTTTGCATAAAATTAAAAAAAATTAAACTATTTTATAGGCCTATGACTTGGTATGAAATTTACATCAAAGATATCAGTAGAGTAGTAACCTCTTACTAAAATTTGAAAGAACGGTTCATTGTTTCGATAAACATCTTTTACTGATAAAGAGCCTCATAAATCTTTCATTGATTATGAAGCCATCAATAATGGTCCGATAATAGAGACTAGGGAGGACACAAGTTTTGAAACCAGCTTTCTCTACAGGGATGGATGGATGGATGAGCGGATGGATGGATGAGTAGATAGATACAAACAGGGAACATATATGTATGCATATGTGAATCAAGGCACAAATGCATAACAAGATCTCTAGTTTGACAGATGTCTTGGTATAGTTGGTTTGGAGATTCTGACTCATTAACTTAATTATGAACCTGGGAGATTATGGTGGTTAGTTTTAGTCATCAACTGGATTGTATTGAACTATACACAGATAACTGGTAAAGTGTTATTTCTGAATCTGTCTGTGAGGGTGTTTCCAGCAGAGACTGTCTTTTGAATTAGTGGATTAAATATAAAAATCTTGTCTTGGTTACTTTTCTCTCATTCCTGATACCAAATACCCCACACTTAGAATTAAGAAAACAAAGGTTCATTGAGATCACAGTTGGTGGAGGTCAGTCCTTACTCACCTGGCTCCAAGGCAGACTGGCACAGGGCACAGGGCACAGGGCAGCACCTCATGGTGGCAGAAAACCTCAAAAGCAACAAGAGCACAGTGGAAGGAGCAGCACAGAGCAAGCCTCTTTCCCCCGTCCTTGTATTGTATGCAAGCTTCCTGCCCAGGGAGGGTGCAGCACTCACAACCGTAATCCCAGCTTTGGATCATGAATCAATCACTGACTCTAGAAGCCCACCCACAGCTGCATGAGGTTTTGGAGGGGCATCTACATCTAGACACACATCATAACAGATATACCGTCACCCAATGTGGAAGGCCTAGAGAACAAAATGACAAATTCTTTTCTCTCTCTCTGTTCTTTCACCTTCTCTGTAATGCACCTATTAGAGGGAAATATTACTTGTTACTTAGCACACAGATTTCCTATGAGAATTGTATGGGATCATACATTTATATAAAACACAATAGCTTGAAGACAGAACTGACTACTAAGAATTTGAAGGAAGTAATAGAATGGAAAAGGACAGAAAGTTTAGAGACAAAATAAATTTTATTCCTGAAACATCAAATTCTCTTTTAAAATCACTGATAAATAGAAGTTAGATTACAGGTTCAAAACCCAATTTAAAGTCATTCGATGGTAGTAAGCACTCTATAGGTTTACTAAGAGTTTGGTACAGATTTTTATCACTTCATTAAAAATGAATTTCTCAATAGTTCTAGGACTTTAGGTGGATAACAACTACTTAGATTTTGAATATTTACTTAAGTATATGAAGGAGGAAGGGAAAAGAAAAATGATAAAAGAAAGATAAAATGGAAACAAAGCTTTGTAAATAAGAGGGGGAGGAGGGACCAAAGGGAGGGAAAGAAAATGGGGGAAAAAATGACAAATGAAGATAGGTCATACACAGGTACAAGTTCCCTGTGATGAATGTGATCATTGTGTATATCTAAGTTGTACCAATAAACTTATTAAAAAACAAAGTATATGAGTGATTCAATGTTATTATTTTGAAATGTTGAGATCATTTCATAGTCATAAAATTACTTCTTAGTGTTCATCTATAAATGCAGAATGCCTACTTACATATTTTGGCAAGGAAGAAGGGAAAAAAGTTGGGAACACATAAAAGATTGAAATAAAATTTATTACAAAACCAGGGTTGCTAACATAGCACAAAGATGCCAAACTGCATGGATAAGTGATTTTGAAAACCATCAAGTAGACATTCACAAGGTCAACCAAAATGCAGCATGCCTGAGAGTAATGAGTGATTTTAGTCCAATAGTTATTAAAATCCTGAGCAAAAACATCTCTTTTCTACTGCCTTCCTTCCTTTAAGGGAACATAACAATATATATATTTCATATGGCTTTAATTGCCTGGATTAACTATAAATACTTTTAATTTGTCAAAAATATTCTTGACATTCCAGAAAGAAGATCCGGCTTGTAGTTGGAGTCAACTGGAGTCCATAACGAAAGCGAAGGTATATCAGGAAACTAGGAAAACAAAAGCTAAGAGCCCACAGTCCAGAGAGCCATGGACCTCTCCAGCTTCCTTCATTCTCTCAAACACAAGCCATCCATGCATATTTTGTCCTATTCATTTAAAATTTTCATTCTGTCCTGAAGTCTTATGGTATGTGATTATACAATTTTCACACTCAGGTCTGCATTTGCATTATTGATTCCAAGGATTTTCTACAGCGACTCTGTACCAAAACACCTCAAACAGAAAACCACTTGGCTTTCTGGATAATAGCAGAGGCAACAGCCACACAGGTGTGTGACCAAGTGTACCCTGAAAATATGTGTACCAACACTGCCCACTCAGACTTGAGGTGGAGTTGTGAGTCAGTCTAAAACTGATACTTTTCCATTGGTCTACAGCCTTTCTAGACAGTAAAGAACTACTTGAAATAGTTTTGACTTGTCAAATACTCTAATTTTCAAGTTAATTATGATGGTCTTAAGCACATGGGCTTTTCTATCAAACAAATATTGATTCTGCCTCTGATTTGCCACATAATAGTCATGATTTTGTAATGTTAGTCAATCATGGCCCCTTCCAGGTTTTTCATTTGTACAGTGACAATTTTCAAAAATCTATGTCTAAGATTAGTTTTGAGGATAACATGGCACATTACATGTAAAACGCTCTGCTTAGCATCTGACACAGACCTGGTACATAACATGCATAGCCAAAGATGGTTATGTTACAGGCATGTTGAAACTTCATCTTGTTTGCTTTTGGTTTAAAAGTCTTGGATCTGCAAATGATTGTTGCAAAGCAGATCAAAAGTTTTTCTCTTGCAATCCCACAGTTGAGCACTTCCCTAGTACAAGGACTGGCTCACTAGCCCCTGATCCCCTGGGCCTCCTGTATGACCATGGGCAGAATACACTCTGAATAAATAGCTGTTAAATTACACTTAATCTGATTGTGTAGCAGCTGCTCCTTTGTGGTTAGGTGTGACTTACCATGGTCAACCTTGGGTAGACTTTAGCTGTGCTCTTCAACCTAGAAAGAAAATCTGCCTCACTGGCCACTGGTAAAAATGGATGTTTTCCTGGATATTTTAGCCAAGGAAGAAAAAATGGATTTATATTTTATAGTAAGTATTTTCTTTCATTTTAAAAATGTATTTAGTACAGAGTCTACAGGGTCTCACTAGACAGATTGGATTTGTAGTGATCCTTCCTGTTTTTCAACTTCTCAAGTGCTGGGATTACAGGAACGTACCACCACACCAAGTCTCAATTGCCATCTCAGTGTGCCCTGGGGGTGGGGCTGGCACAGCAGGCTGGGGATCAAAGCCCTGGCCCCTGTGTCTGCCTGAGCAGGAGTTTTAATCTGCTAAGATATTTGGCAGGCCCTATATTTTCTTTTCAGACTTCCCAGATCCATTTTGGTTTTTAATCTTATTAGATTCCTGTTTTCAATGAGGTCCCTCCTCCAATTCTCTGTTGTAGAATCTTCCCACAGGACTACTTTCTCTACCTATTTCATTGACAAAATAACTTAGCTTCTCTTATCTGACATCTACACTATATAATACTCTAAGAGAAAGAAGCAAAAGCTCTTCTATATTTCAGGTCCTGCCTTCTTGGGATGGGCTATGACAGAAAACAATTGGTAGTTCTCGTACTTCTACCTTTTCTTTTCTTTATAAAAATTATGGGGACTGATAAGATAGCTCAGTGGTCTAAAGCACCTTCTTAGGCGAGCTTAGGCAGGTGCACAGGGACCGTGGTTCGATCCCTGGCACCACTTACCTTGCCAGCCCCGCCCCCAGGGCAGACTGAGTTGGCACAGAAAAAAAAAAAAAAAAGAAAAGAAAAAATTAGGGCCAGCCAAATAGCTCAGCAGATTAAGGCACCGGCAAGCAGGCACAGGGTCCGGGGTTTCGATCGCTGTGCCTGCCATGCTGGCCCTGGCCCTGGAATGGCTGGGCATGGTGGCACATGCCTGTAATCCCAGCTCTTGGTAGGCTGTAAACAGGTGGATCACTACAAGTCCGATCTAGTAGTGAGGCCCTGAACACCCTGTAGACCCTTCCCTATGAAATACAAAAAAAAATTTATGTTTCATCAGCACTTATTTCTGTGACACTAAACTATGGGCAGTGGGGACACAAAGACTGAGAGTAAAGAGTACCACTTAAGAATTAACCTTAAATATAACAGGCACCCCACCCAATAAAGGCTATGCATGTCACCAAATGGTAAATCAATTTTCTACCTCATGGGCAATGTGCACTTAATTACTAATATGTTCTATAGCTAATGATCTTGCGTGTGTACATGCACATATTGATAGTCCATGTGCATGTTTGTATCTGTGTGCTTGTGTGCATGTGTGTGTGTTATGTCACTCACATTTATATATTCTTTAATATACTCAATAATCAAAAGCTTGATCCAATTTTGTGATGATTTAGCTAATGAATAAAGATATTATATTTTAGTTCAGATGTTGAAACAGTAAGATTTAGGATAGACTGATCAAAAGAAAACAGTAGTGGTAATAACAAAAAAAATTAAAGTATTCTGCAGGTGAGAAAAAGAAATTTAAAAAATGACATGCCAGTTTTAATTAGATTCGGGTAAAAAAAAAGCCTTAGAGATATCAGTTGGATATTTATTTTTATTTTCTTCATTTGTGTTATCAGCCCTTTTGCTTTCTTACATTTTTATTCTTAATTATATTTGTCCTTCTCTCTTACCTGGAGACCAATTCCCTGCTATTTCTTATTCTCCTCCTATGTTCACTTCCTCCACTTGCTCACTTGATTTATCTTTCTTGCCTGGTATCAGTTTCTAACCTTTTCCCTTATTTTCCTCTGATTTCCTCTTATCCCCCGGCTAATCTTTTGACCTTTTGGTAATCTCTTTTCTTTCCACATTATCTTGTTGTTGAGCCGTCCTTATCTGCTTAGCCCACAGTCAAGTTCAGAGGAACATTCAATCTGAAAAGTCTTGGGCCTCTAAATGGATTACCAGTTGTCTCCAAGGGTTGCCTCGCCAGGATATCTGGAAAAGAGATTTGCTGCTTCCACTGTCTTTCCAGCAAAGCGAGCCTCTGCATCTCTCGTCTCTACCTTCCTCCTTGTTCACTCTTTTGAATTCTTCAGGCAGAATTGCTAAGGGAAGGAGGCGAACTGGTTAACTCAAGTTTTTCTAATCATTTATCTTTTACTCCTTACCCCTTCCCTCTCTGTTTTAGAGCTAAAGGGTGAGGGGTAACCTGGCACAGGCCTACCTGCATCTTTGAGATTGAAATTGATACTTTAAAAAGCCTGATCACCTCCGAGGCAAATGTTTCCCAAGTTTCAATTTAGTTTTCATTAGGAACCCGGCAGCCCTGTGCCAGCCCAGCTGCCCGTTTCAACCAGGCCTCTCTCGGGGGATTATGCAACCACAAACTGAAACATCTATATGCAAATGAGCCGTGCTGGATTCGCTATCAGCTGCCACAGAAATTTTCCATTCCTTCGGACCTATTTTAAAAACCCAGAAACACACACACACACACACACACTAAAGAAGAAAGAAAGCAATCCCTCTAGTATAGGCAGAAACCCTGCAGCAGAGTGCAGGGTCGGTTTTCACCGGCCCCTTTCCACATCACGGCACCTGCTCTGTCTACAGCTGCGGGAGCGGGACGCCCTCTTCCCCTTGAGGCCAGGTTACACTCCTGTTCGAATTTATCTAAAGTAAATAGTGGGGCACTACAGAAACCGGGGAGCCTTGCTCCGAATAAAAACGCGATAAACGCAAAGTTCAGTAATATTAAAAGTGTAGAACTAACTCTCTCAATTGCACAAATAGGTTGAAATACATCGCAGCTAGTACTGGGTTCTGACTTCTGTATCTCTAAGTGAAGGCCTGCGCTGGTGGTTTGTAAGTTATTTGAAAGTCACTTTTAAAAAATTTTATATTTAGAAACAATTTTAAACTTAGAAGTTATATGACCAATACTAAAAATCTCATTCTTCTGCTACAGTTCACCTACAGCTAATATTTTGTCATATCTATCTTATCATTGCCTTCACCTATGTGTTATATATCTCTTCTATCCATCTATAATTTTTTTTTCTGAGTCACTTGAAAGAAAGTTGCATACATAGGACTGCTTTATTCCTACTTATTTTAGTACAGTTTGGATTTCTTTCCGGTTTATGTGCAAATAATCCACTGCAAAAAATTATTATCTTGGATTAAGATCACAAGAAAAAAAATACAATCTCTATCTCCTGATAGAAAAAAATCAGTGTGAAAACCCCTAGTGACCCAGAACGTAAATCTGCTGTTGGCTCCTTAATCCTGTTCCCTGATTTGAAGCTGGGCATAATAGTGAACACCATGTATCATTTGCTTGCTTTGTTCCAAAGAGTTGTAAATGCTACTTCAGTTGTCTGTTCATGAAACCTCAAACTAGACATTATTAAATACATACACAGAGGGTAGAGAGCAACAGAGAAAGTGGCAGTTAATTTTTTTTTGAAATTAGGCCAATCGGAAAAGGCTTTTCTGACAAAAACAACAACTAAAGGGAGAATTTTAGTCCCAGTTGAGAATTTAAAAAGTCCCTATTGTGGCAGGTACCTTCCATGTATTTAGGAACCTCCTGTAGCACTTAGAAACTCAGTTTCCTTAGCCCAAGTGAAAGAGTGATTCTGTTCTCAGGTAGGGAAGGCCCATAGCCAGGCAGCTCTGAGACATTTTAATTGTAGGCACTTGGTCTTCGCGTTTTTACTGTAGAGCCCAACTGGGGATGTAACTTAGCGACAGACCATATGCCTGGGGTTATGCGACTCCAGCACTGGTTCCAATCCTAACATTAGCCTATTGGCTCAGGTGGCTGCTGGAGCTCCGGCCTTTACATTTGTATTCTCAACCAGAAGTAAGATGAAAGATAAACTGGTTCTGCAAAAAAAAAAAAAAAAGAAAGAAAGAAAGAAAAAGAAAGAAAGAAAAGAAAAAGAAAAAAAAGAGAAAGATAAAAATGCTCTATTTTCCTAAGAAGTAACTTAAATCAGCTATTGTCTATTCAATTTTTATCAGAAAACTTGTGTTTATTGGGGCTGGGGCGATAGCTCAGTGGAGTAAGTGCTTGCCAGTCAAGTGCAAGGTCCTGAGTTTGATCTCTGGTACCACCAAAAACAAAACAAAACAAAACAAAAAGCTTCTGTTTACATCTTATTATGCAGGGTAAGCTTACAATATGAACTTCAACTGAGAATTTCTGTACAGAATAAAACCAGGACTGAATTGGCAGAAAAGAGAGAACTCATGAAGAATTTTTTTTAAGTCTTCAGCTCAGGGAAGCGAAACATTTGAATCCTGTCTTAATATGAATTTTTCCCAAACCGGGCTTCAGCCTTGTTTATTTGGTGTTTTAGGAAGTGAGGAAATTGGAAAATGAAAACACTTGCCAGATTTACAAACAAAAAATACAGAATTCTCATTCTGCTGAGAGTTCAAATAAACACGTCTTAGTATATCTTAAACATTCCATGAGAAATACTTACACTAATAAAATAATTCAGTGTTCATCTAAAATTCAAAATGACTTGAGTCATCTATAATTTTATCCAGCTGCATTAAAAAGGAAAAGTCAATGAAGAATGTAGTAATGAACGCCCTGTCACTGTGGTCAGCAAATAACCTCACTTGCTTGTTATCTTCCTAGAAATTGTAAGGGATGCTCCTTGGGAGTGTGCCCCACCAGCACCTGAAGCCCAGGGCATGTATCCACATTTCTCTTTTAGCCCTTACTAAGGATTGCCCCTGGGGGCAGCATTAATTTCTTGGTACTGCTGAGTTGTTCTAGATGGTGTGAAGGAAGTGCTCTGCACAGAAGCAGATGAAAACATATATATATACATACATATATATATATAATTTTTTTCATTTTTATGTATTTGGCATAGGCTCTCACTCCACAGCTTGGACTTGTAGTGATCCTCTTGTTTTCAGCCTCCCTAGCGCTGGGAATACACGTGTGCACCATCATTGCCCAGATTTGGTTGCTGACTCAGCATGTTCTGTGGGCAGGACCGGGGATCGAACCCTGGTTGCTGCACTTGCCAAAACAGGTGCTCAGTCCATTGAACTATCGCACAGGCCCTGAAAGTATCTATTTACAGTTGGAGATTGTCCGTGGTGCACCTGAAACTGTTCCTACCACCTGCAGGTGCAGGGAAGGCAGAGGTAAGCGCTGGAGATACGCAGCAGGGCATCAAGAAAGCTCCAAAAGTGTCTTTTCTCTGGCTCCCTTGCTTTTCTTGTGTATTGACAGAACATTTATAATTGTCACAGAACTCCTAATGGTTTGGGATAAAAGTGCTACAGGCCTGAGGTCTGAGGCTGTCACCGGGGCCTGTAGAGCATAGGCCCCAGGACAATCTGCTCTGGGCACTGGCTTTGGGAGCTTAGCCAGGAGTAGCTGTTCCTGAGGTGTGCCCCACGTTCGGCATGCTGAAGATTATGTCTGGCCCAGTAAGACCGTGGCACAGGCCTAGATGTTGTCACAGAAAACATTCACGGAAACCTGCTAGGAGACAGTGGGCTTCCTCCTCTCAGCCCTACAACTTTGTAGCATATTTCAGCAGTGATTAGTTACACTTCCTCTGCTCTGGATTTCTAAATAAGGCATCATTTTCCAGAGGAATAAAGTGGATTTTTGTATGAATTATTATGAAAAATTTTGACATTCAATTCCAAGTCATGCTTAGCCTAAGTAAAAGAACTTGGTTATCATCTATTCCCTCACACTGACAGAGTATGAGGAAATGCAAAGGGGCTCACATTAAGAGTTTGACTACAGCAAAGAAAGTCAAGGCTGCTTTGTTTCTTTTAGGGCTGTGTCTAACTCTAATAGCTGTTGAAAAAAAGAAAGCGGTCTGGGTCCTGGTGAGAAAGCAAAGAGTTGTGTGCTCTTGGGATGAATAACTCAGAAGCCATAGGTAGCCTTGCTCTGAAGCACAGAAATACTTGAGTTCTACTTTTACAAATCTTAGTTAGATACAGGCCAGCCTAATTCTTCAGGAAGCAAAGTTGCTTTTTTTCTCCTTTACTTGCCTGGTTTCTGCACTCCGTATAAATTCTATCAGGACTACACCCTCTAGTAATCTCCTAATAAAAACCCCTGTCTCAGGCTCTGCTTCTATAAGCCTAACTCGATACCAGTGAGCCAGAGAGGATTCAAGGCAGAGCACAAGAGAGAAATGATTTAGAGTTTTTTAAAAATGTATTATTTCCTCTAGAGATTCAGGTCTAAAAAAATAATCCAACATGTATATATTGGTGTTTCCCATCATTTCAACTATAATGAGACACATCTGCTTGCTAAATATTCAACTTAGCTCTATCTCTTAGTGGTCATAACTCCAAATTTTACATGCAGAGTGAAACAATTAATATGCTATCAGTGTTACTGTACAACTTCTCAGATGCTACAACCTTCAAACAAGAGTCTCTAACAGCATGAGTATCTTCTGGTTGTGTTTTGCTGGCATGCAAACCTAACTGGCTGATTTTAATTAGAATCTTAGATTTTTATAGCTGGAGCAAACTATAGGGATCATCTAGTTAAATTTTCTTAGGTTACAAACAAAAGGAAGCCAATAAAATCCAATCATTGTCCGGGGTCATGAAGCTACCAAATGGCAGAATTAGGATGACGATCCGTTCTTATGGGCACCAGCCCAACACTATTCCCACTGAGCCACATGATCTGGATTTTACCAAACTCCATATATTTCAGTAGAAGGACAAAAAAAGAGTATCTGACTCTTGTACTCATCACTCATTCAAGTCATCTCATCGGGCTTGAAAATGACTGAAATTACTATTTGCTTCTATCCAGTAATGAGTTCGTAATGCCAATTTATACATTCATCTTTTATTCTTGCTCTTTCTCCATGTGCGTTTCCTGAAGTTGCTTCAAATAACAATATACAAGTAACTGCCCATCAGATAAAAGAGCTCACAGGTGGAGATATTGAATATTGTATTGTTTTACTTAAAATGCACCAGGATGATACCAAATGGCTCCATTTCTAATAAGTTTGATGTCTCTGAATGGAATTAGTGATGTTTCCTTGCTGTACAGAACTGCTGTCTTTTGCCTTGAGAGATTATATTACATGGAATAAAAGATATCTCAATGATCTCAGGCTATTGCACATGATCTGACAGAATCATTGCTTTCATAGCATTCATTATAGCTGTCTGAGCAAATTGACCCACATGCCCTTTAGGCTGGTCTTCGAACACCAGCAACTCTGCCTGCTGGAAATACTCCTTACAGAAAGCCACTGGGCATTTGTTTCTTATTGCTTTTCTTTGTCTCTGTTTGGAACACAAGTAAGACATCCTAAATGAAAAATTACTGCCTTAAGTGATATAATTTAGCTACTTGGAGCTTACCTTACAATCTCTTCTGTTATGAGCAGTTCTACAGGAAAGCAAAGACTATTTTTTCCTTGGGTGACGAGGGATAATGATACCATAATCTCTTTCCTAGTCAGCAACTGGCGTGTCTAGTTTATATTCAGGATGCTCTTGTTTGCTACTGCGGAGTGAGTGGAAAGACATGGTAAAGGATAGAACAACTGAGAAGGTTCTCTTCAACTTTTTAGGCACTTACCTTTTTTTTCCTGTTTGAACTTGGAATCAAACTCGCAACCTTGTCCTTGCCAGGTAGGTGCTGTACTTCTGAGCTACATCCCCTGCCCTGACACTTGGAAAAGATGGCCTTCAATAGCTTTCTTTTTTGACCTAGTTACTTTGGTAGTTCCTCTGATGAACAATATGAATCCCGTATTAGAGTGAAGATGGTTTGTTGTTATCTTTACACCTTCTAAATGATCTCATATCATTGCTATACAACTATAAAGAAATGATAAGAGCAATAATGGCATCATTGAATGTTACGTACCTAGCATTTGTGTTGACTAAGCTTACAAAGATTATTGTCATTTACAGTCAGTGTTCCACAAGAAAAAATGGATGAGATATTTCCAGCCAACGTTCTCATTTGCCTGTCATTTATTATGAGATGTGCTTACATGATATTTTCATTTTTCACTGATACTTAGCTTTTTGATATTTACTATGTACTTGATGGGGTTCTTTACATGTTCATTCAAGTAGTTCCATGCCATGCCAATCCACATAAATTATTGCACACAATGACTTCATTTCTTATAATACCAAAAGTTGATACTTTTTTCTCACAAAATATTAATTTAAATTGAAACTCTACAAATTTCAGTCCATGCCTGCATTAGTTTTTATCACTGGGAGCAAATACCTGACATACATAAGTTAGAAGAATTAAGGCTTATGTGTGCTCATGGTTGCAGAGGACTCAGTCCTTAGTTGATTCAAAGGCAAAGACATCCTGGTGGAAGGGTGTGGATGACCAAATATGTGCAGCTTTTGGTGACTGGCAAGCAGAGGAGGGAAACACTGTCAGGGAGGAAAGAGTTAGATACCAGATATAGTCCTCCAGGGTGTGTTTTGATGACCCAGACACATCCAGAATTGTGTCTAAAATCCCTGGGAAGCTCTGAAGATAACTGTGTTAGTTAGGGTTCTCTAGAAAAACAGAAACAATTTTTAAAAATTGTATAATTATGTGTGGGGACTGATTCATTCAGTTCATATCCTCAGAGGCATGAAAATCTACAATGGCTGTGTGCAGGAGCAGAATCGGAAGAGGACAGCAGCTGCTCAGCCAACACGATGGAAACTACAGAGCATGATGACAAAAGTTGGAAGCCTGGAAATTCCTCGTGAGGTCACTGGTGTGAGTGTGGGAAGGAAGGCTGAAGAAACTGGAGACTTGCAATCTACTGTCCAAAGGCAACGGCAACGAAGGAGGGACTGAAGCTCCTTTTCCTTCTCTTTTGTCTTGCTTTTAAGCTATAAACTTGTTTGTTGGTACCACTGACACTTGTGTGGTTGTTTTCCCCTCAGTCTCCTGGTCTGCATCTCAGTCATCCACAGACACACCCACAACTTTACTAATCTGCTAGGCATTTTTAATCTATTCAATCTATTGTAATCCGTCCCCCCCCCTTTGGTCTTTTTGAGACAGGGTCTCTCTATGCAGTTTAAGCTGGACTTGTGCTCACTTTGTAGCCCAGGCTGGCCTCAAACTCCCCACTATCCTCCTGTCTCAGCCTCCTGAGTCCTGGGATCACAGGCAGGTGCCACCATGCATGGCACTAACCAAGGCAATTTTAATCTATTCATTCTTTGGGTGTATCACGATTAATGGTCCCTCCAATCAAAATGACAATCTGGCTTAACCGTCATATTACACCCCTTGTCTGTTTGTGGTTTATATGTAGGTATCCCTTAAGGGTTTCATGCATTTATAGGCAGGGCTTTGGCAAGATCATCTGAATATCTGGACACTACTGCTGACTGGCTATGGGAATTTGGGGCCTGGATGGAGGAGGAAGGACACTGGGGGTGTGCGTGGAAGGCTGCGTTTCCCTCCCAGCTCCCTTCTCTCTGTTGTCTTTGTCACCATGATGTGAGCAGCCTTCCTCTGCTCAGGTCCTCCCACCATGTTACAACCAGATAAAGATGCTAACTTCTGAAGCATGAACCAAAATAGACCTCTTTAGAATTTGTATCAAGTATGGTATCTCAGCAGCAAGAAGGTGACTAAGAAAATACCTAAACGCCTCCTTAAGCCACATCAAATCTCCAAATAAACACAATTACAACTTAATAATTATATCTAACATGATATAACTATCATGTTAGTTATTATATATTTACAATGAAATATATAATGATACAATAATCCATTCCTCAAAGAATGAACAGTTCCAGCATTGCTCAAAAGTCTGAGCCAAAGTCTCCTTCAAGACTCAAAGCAGTTTGATCCTTAGGCCTGCCATGCCAGCCCCGCCCCTGGGGCGCGCTGAGATGGCAATTGAGACTGGGCATGGTGGCATGCACCTGTAATCTCAGATCTTGGGGCGCTGTAAACAGGCCCACTATGAGTCGGATCTAGTAGTGAGACCCTGAACACCCTGTAGACCCTTCTCTTAAATACAAAAAAAAAAAATGAAGAAGAAAGAATCAAAGCAAACTCTTAACTCTAAACTACCCTACAAAAATAAAAACCAGTAATATATACAACAGCACAAGGTTAACATTCTGATTCCAAAAGAGTGAAATGGGGAGAGTGAAAAAGATCAGATTTAAGCAAGAATGAAACCCAGCAGGCAGATGTCTACTTCTGTAGCTCTATGTCTTTCATCTAGAACATATGACAGTGTAAGATATTCTGAAGGATTTGGGTGGGCCCACCTCAGTGACCGTGCAGGCTGCAGCCTCTCTACTGGGCTGGCCCCACGCAGTGCCTACAGCTCACCTTGATGTACACCTCACATTCCTGGCATCTCTGACTTCCCTGGGTTTCCACTGCACCTTGGGCTTCCTTCCCACAATTTCATACACCCTCCTTTCAGGGACACATTGTCTGGCCACACAAGCCTTCCTCTGAATCTTGGAGGACACCTCCATGATTCTACAACTGTTATATGGGGCCTGCTTGAAAAAATATAATGTCACATGTATGACACCAAAGTCCTCTGCCAATGTGAGCAGCAATTAGACACCCTGGGACCATGGCTGCTGCAACTTTCAATGCAGATACAACTGAACACAGTGCAATGAATCCCAGAGAACAATTCCAAGTGGCTTGCCAGAGCTGGGCCCATGGCTCTACACCCAAATAGAAGATTTATAATTCTGCACCCTAAGTCTGCAATGAATGGGGCCCTGCGATTAATGGGACATCCTCAAAGTACATTTATTTTTTGTGCAGTCCAAAGCAATCAATTTCTTTTATACGGTAATAATCTCTTCAGAAACCATACCTCCTTTGGCTCCAACTTTATGCATGGTTCTTTTCTGTTCAAAATCAAAGTTTGTCAAAGACTTCTGCTCTGGTTTTTGCTTCAGATTGTCCATTTAAATCTGTCTAAAAGCAAACATTAGTATCTGTCATAGCCTGAATGTTGCTTGAAAAGTCCTTCTTCAGGTAAATCAGTTTATAACCCCTAAACTCAGCTTTTCTCAAAGGCATATGACATGTGAAAACTGTAGAGAAGGTCCTTGCTAGGAGATAACAAATTTAGCCTTTATTGTTTTTATTAATTTTATTGAAAAATAATAACAATGAGACAGTTTCCAAATAGGTTAGTAGGACAGTTATAATAATTAATACATTGCATATTGTTGTCTTCATTGTAGTTATTCATAGTACAAGATGCAGACATGATATCTTGTTTAAACACTATTAGTTCAAAACTTTGTTCTCACTGAACTAAGAGAAAGGAGCTATATATCTATGCTAACTATTTTGTATACACAGATATATAAATATATAGATAAATAGATATCACTACAAAATGGTCCTTCATTTGTATCCTTTTTTTGTTTATTTTTGTCCAAGATGGGTATTCCATTGCCATTCATATATTGTAGTTGCATGAATTCAGCAAATTAATCCAATATAGTCCAGTAGTCCATAATAGTGGGTTATCCGCAAAACTGGCAATGTCAGAAGTTGTTGAATTGAGCCTTTTACAGCTCAGCATATTAATATGGCTTTA
>NDGN011314787.1:0-10854 GCA_002564285.1 Tympanoctomys barrerae | reverse complement strand
AAAAAAAAAAAAACTATTTTAAACAAGGTCATGCACTTCTAAGAGCTAATAGGGCAGCTATTTATGTGTCTAGTATATGGATTTTACTCACATAACCATCATATATCGCTAACACTCTAAAGCTGAGAAATTCCCCCAGTATTCAGCCATACACTAAACATAAATGACCAAACAAGTCAAATGAAACACAAATTCTACAGAGAAAACATGCCTCGGAGCTCATTTACTGAGACCAACTACATGTCAGACAGCAGCATGATCATGCACACACTGAGGTAGTAAGGTCATGAACAGTGGAGAAGGATACCAGCCTTTGAGCCCTGACTCCACCATGACAATGGCCATAACCATATAATGAGACATGACCAGGGAGGGCTGAACTGTTTAAATTCCTTACTTTTGAAGGTAGAAAGTAGGAAGAGAACAAATACCTGAAGATGAGAAACTGAGGCACAGAAAGGTTAAGCCATTTCTCCAAGGTCCAAAACTTCAAACTAACCTTCTAGGGCCCTTGCTCTTAATCACTGTGCTATTAGGTATCGGCTATAATCTAACGGGATCTTGCCTTTAAGGTACTTGTTACACTGTCTAAGCACAGTCAGAAAAATGCTTTTCTTATCATCACTATTCTATCATTATAGTCATCCAGACTGTCAAAGAATTCATTTGATCTTTTACAGATTCAACTAACATATACAAAGAAATTTCATAATCCATCATATTTAAATATAAATCAAAGTTTTTCCAATTTTTATTTTCACCATCCTCATCACAAGGCTCCACAAGTGTAGAAAGATTAATACAGTCACTGCATTTTTAATTATATGTTTAAGGCCTAAAAACAAAAGTAATATAAATAATGAAAGGAAAATATCACCAAGGTTACGAAAAGGGCATGATTATATTTCTGGCTGTTTCACACATCAATTTAGCTAAGACTTCTCCAATTCCATGTCAGATGAAATATCTACCAGAAAATGTTAAATATTATAGTAATATTAATAAACAATGTACACTGCAATCAGTTTCTGGAGTAAAATCATTTACATGGAATGCAAATCATTTAAAATAGAAAAAGCAAACAAAATTTTACATGTTTTCAAAAACCAAGCTCTAAGCCAAAGCCAATATGGTTACTCTACCGAACCTCCTGCATTCTACATTTGATTTTCTTTCAATTTTTTACATTAGATTTTGTGTTCTAGAACCTATAAAGTAATTTTAAAAGACAGAATTTCAAGACTAAGAAACTAAGTCACAACAAAATACTAAGAAACTATCTAGTTATAGTAAATATTTATTAAAGAACACTTCCTATCAATGTCTACATTCAATAAGTTTAGCTGGAAATTGTATAGCCTAAACACTTTATTAGGGAAAAAAAGGGGGGGAAAGCAATGTAATAGACCATTTTTGATGCATCCTGCAGGCGAGGAGGGTCACCAGAGAAAACACTGTGAGAATGCAGATGAGGTTCCCAGAGTCTGTTCCTTCAAAGCTAGAATCTTCCCTAGTTTCTGCCTAATTTGGTTTATACTCCAAGACTTTCAAATATTTCAATACTTTAGAAGTGTTATATGTTCTGTTCAGAAGTTATTGTTTCACCTGTTGTCAACTAGTTCAACAAAAGCTCCTCCATAACTGGAATAAAGTAACCATTTTATAGCCACAGTGTTGAGAAGAGGACAAATCTGCAGATGTGGTCTGAACCAATACAGCAGAGAGTTGAAACATCCTGTCTCTGTCCTTGACACTTCACACGTACTACTTAAGTCTAACACTAAGACAACTTCCTTTTGTATCCACAGAGAACCAGCACAAACTAATTTCTTCACAACTAAAACACTGTAGTATCCAGTGCAGCATAAAACACTCCTTGATGCCACAATAGGCAGGGATTTCTCTTTCTTCGCCAGTTCTTCATTGGGACCACTACCATAACCAAGAGCACAGAAGACTCTAAGCAGATGCCAAGAATTCTAGTCCACACAAAATAAACTATTCTCTTACAAACAAAATATATCTTTGTATCCTAAATACATTCAGCAATGTGTTCTCCAAAATAAATAACAATTTCTGTGGCGCTTTAGCCACAGAAGTCAACACAAAGGCCAACTCATTTGAGACAAGCTCACTTCTCACTCATCATTTATCCCCTTAACTGAAGGGCTGATTCAAATCCTTGGGTCTATACTGACATTTCTTCACCTTTCCTCTGTCAAATTCATGCCAGGTTTTTTTATGTTTGTTTTGTTTTTTGCTTGTTTTGTTTTGTTTTGCAGTACCAGGGATTAAACTCCATGTCAGTTTGAAATTTAGTATGACACAGTGGCAGGTATTTTTCACATACACATTGCTCAAGCATCTGCTGGAACATGATCCAGAAAATATCAAACTCCCAAATGTAAACTCATGTTTAAGAATATGACAGTAACTTCCTTATCCCGTTAGCTTCATCACTTAGTAAGTGCACAGTAAACATCTCTGTACCTTTACTTCCTCAACTACAAGATAAAGATGATATATAAGGTTACCATGAGAATAAAATGTCACTACACATAAAATGCTGAGAACAGTATCTTTCCTGTAATGGGACACAGACTACATTAGCTATTACCATTGACTATTACCATGAGCTTTACAATATTCAACACTACTTCCAATACCTTCTAAACAGCAAACAAAAACCATGTAAGAAAACCCAAGAATTTTGGTGCCAGAGGGAAATCTTCATAACACATTAGTAATTATACAAAAAAAGAGCAAGAACTGTGGCAAAACAATCAGGCTTAAATCTCAACTCACACTCCCACTTGAGCTAAAGCTCTTCACTTAAATTTTTCAGCCTTCTTGCCTGTCTTTCTAAGCCCCAAATTGTGAACCAAGCATAAGAAATTCAGATACACATTTGAAAAGTAGGAATAGAGCATATTTATTTGTGTGTATCAGACATAAGTGAAAATAGCTGAAATCTCAGTGAAAACTGATTCACAAATGATACATACAAATTCAAACTGCAAACTCTGTGTGTTAGGTAGCAACTCAAATCTTAGTTGAGTTTTTTACGTTAGCTAGGCCACTTGTGGTAAGATAGATAGACAGACAGACAGACCGACCGACAGACCGACAGACCGACCGACCGACCGACCGACCGACCAACTGACCGACTGACTGACTGACAGATTGACCGACCGACCACAGCATTCCTTCTGAAGTGGGCAGTTATACCCAGAACCCAGAACCCACCCTTTCTGACTTTCTGCATCTGAGATACTGCCCCACGGAAGCCACAGAATGCTCCTAAACACTATCCTTGGGTTCACTAGAACAGAAAGGCTATACTTCTTTTATTTTGTTTTGCTTGTTTTTCTTAATAACACTTTAGCCACTATTAAGCCCTGTCTTCAAAATCAAAGCTGAAAACCCAAATTATACCTGTTCCTTCAAATTTTGAAACTTCCCTTCAGTATCTGTTTTTATTCACTTTCTAGAGCCTTCAAGTTGATTTTTTCTGGGCCAGCCAAATAGCTCAGCGGATTAGGGGCCGGAATCCCCCCCGTCCCAGGGCCCACTGAGATGGCAATAGAGACTGGGCGTGGTGGCATGCACCTGTAATCCCAGCTCTTGGGAGTCTGTAAACAGGCAGATCACTATGAGTCCATCTAGTAGTGAGACACTGAACACCCTGTAAACCCTTCCCTAAAATACAAAAAATAAAAAAGTTGAATTTTTCTGTATGTTGTCCAGAACAGTTAGTTACCTTCTATAGCAAGTCCAGTCTACTAAGAGCTTATGAGGCCATACCTGAAAAGGAGCCAGGCAATGATACACATTTCGGAGGGATTCAAAATGAAGTGTTATGGGGTTGGGGAGATGGCTCAGTAGAGTAAGTGCTTCCCTAGCAAGTGCAAGGGTCTGAGTTCAATCTCCAATTCCACCAAAGAAAATGAAGTGTTCTCCATTCCCAATGGCTGGGGAACACTAACTCATAAAGCAGACATAGCACTCGGAGAGTTCAAATTACTCAATGAAGAAATCCTCACCTTAAGGAAAGAAGTCACTTTCAAACAGAAATTCAAATGAATGGGCAAAGACTGGCCAAGGGATAAGCCCAGGAGTTTGTCCCAAGATGTGGTTACATGGATAGCTTGAAAGATTTGAAAACACATGGGAGGAAGTTAATAGAAAATTCTAGTACGGCAGATCTTTATCTAAACATGTAGGAAAATTAAGTCCAAGCCAAAAATATAAAACCAACCACTTAAAAAATGTGTGTACACAAAGTAACATAATTAAGAAGTCCTGGAGGAGACAGGATATAAAAGTCCACACTGAAGAGAGTTGACAGGACTAGTAAAGGCAATGTGGCTCTAACTCATCAAATGGGAATGGGACTGGTTTGAGTACTGAATGAAGTAAATCCCTAGGCTTCCTCTAGGCTTACCAGAACAGGGTCAGAATTATTGATGTTTGCCACAGGAGAGTGAGAGGCACCACAGTCCCATACACTTACACGGCAGAATCAAGAGTGAAGTTATGGGAGTTGGAAGAGTAAGATGGGACAAATTCATCAACATCATAATTATTACTATCACTGAGTACCTTCAATATGCCCAGATGATGTTTAGAGTAATTCAAATTTAAGTGAAATTAAAAAGGGATATGAGACATGCTAAAATGTAAAAAAAGTGCCTTGAATCTTAATAAGCCTACAGTACATGAACTGCCTCTAATTAGATTCAGGAATATGACTGCATTTGAAACCAACCAAGAAAAAAACACTTATTCAGAAGATTTCAATAAAAAATTAATAACCATTTGCTTCCACTTTATCATGCACAGACTTCAACAGTGGATTTCAAAAAATGAAAAGTACAGTCTGTCTTGGAGAAATTATACTTGTGAGCCATTCAAGAGCTGGGACATTTTAATCAATAAGGTGTAAGGGCAATTTACTGACTTACATAAATGAACAAAATACTTGCTAAAAGGAATGAGTGAAGTTTGTCACCAAAATCGTTAAAAGGTTATATAATCATACTACTAAATTAACAAAGAAAGGAGCGAAACAAAGGCTACCCTCCAACCTGTACTGCATGCTGCAGGTAATGAATTCCTTCTCTAGATGGTGATGGTGGAGGTGTGATGTTATACCTTTCTTTTTCAGTCTTAGCTAGAAGGGGAAGTATATCTCTGATTTTTGATTCACATAATGTTCCCATTGTTAGGATATGCTAAAAAGGACACTTAAGGGAGGTAAGTAGTAATCTAAGTTTCACAACCGAGCAAGTACCATAAAAATTGCCTCCACCGTAACAAAAGTGAGGAAAGTAACAAGAGTGAGGAAAGAAGGACCAGCCAAATAGCTCAGCGGATTAAAGCACCTGCAAGCAGGCACAGGGGCTGGGGTTCCATCCCCCAGCCTGCCTTGTCAGCCCCAACCCAGGGCTCGCTGAGATGGCAATTGAGAGTGGGCATGTTGGTGCACACCTGCAATCCCAGCTCTTGGGAGGCTGTAACCAGGTGGATCACTATGAGTCCGATCTAGTAGTGAGACTCTGAACACTCTGTAGACCCTTCCCTAAAATACACACACACACACACACACACACACACACACACACACACACACAAAGAGTGAGAAAAGAGAGATTTTTCTGGAATACTGCTAACTTTCTATTTTGGTTTTGTGCCAAGGAGTGGAGTGTATTTTACACATTAAGTTATACGCACACTCTTGATTTTTCAGTATTTTATGCTACATTTCATAATTTGGTCGCAAGACACTAACATACAATTCTAGACTCTACTATAAACTAGGTGAGTTCAAATAAACTATGCAACCTTTCTAATCTCCAGTTTACTCTTTCAAATGAGGAGGACAATGGGTGATACAAGGAGGACACATAGTGCACAGGACTGCTACTGTGCACTGGGGAGAAAATACAGCTCTGGTGCCAGGTACTCAGTAGCTCTGTTCAGGCTGGGCTTGCTCTGAAAAGGCTCAGAAATTGCCCCTAGATCATTTCCAAATGGATGTGCATCAACAAGCTTCCAGCTTGTAGTTACACTTGGCTTTTACCTCCCAGCTGATAGTGTGCTGCTGTTCATACTGCTGTAGGGAATCACACAGCTGAATGTAAATGCAAACGCAGCCTTAGCTAAGATCTCTATGGACTAGTAGCTGTCTGCTCAAGTGAGGGAGGAACAAGCCTGATAGATCAAAAAAGCCAACAAGGAGACCATTGACTATAAACTGGTATCCCTGGGCATCAAGCCTAATTTTGTCATGAAACCATGACAATGGGATGGCTTTATAGCACACAAATAATTAGAGAGGCTGTACAGCAGAGAAATTTCATACAGAAATTGTGAACCTCCAGGACCATTCAATGATAACAAACAGCCCACTGCAGCACATGTGTCATAAATTCACCACCACTGACATAGGCTGTGAAGCCAAACGTATCCTAGCTCTACCCCTCACCAGCAATACAGCTGCAGTGGACACCACAAGCAACCTCCAGTATCTTATCTGAATCATTTAGCAGATCAGTCAATTATGAGTATTCCCACCATTTGCCAAGAACTGGTTCAGCAAAGAGCACAGGATCTAATCCTCAAGGGGGAGAAGCAGATGAGAAGACTGGGGGGAAAAAAAAAACCCTTCCTTTACCCTTGGAGAAAATAGATCAAAATGAAAAATTAAAGCAATTAGGACCATGCTTGATAACCATTTAATTTCCAGAAGTAGTCCCTATTTCTTCAAAACACAACTCTTGAACTCTAGAAAAAGTATCAAGGTATTCTCTTTTATTGGAAAACTGATCATAAATAGACCTAGTTGGTCATGCTTATTTTGTTTTGTTTCTCTATAGCAAAGCTAAGAGGAACCCTAAAATTCACTACTTCAATACTTCTCAAATACTAATATAGACGACTTTTAGAGGGACTTAATAATGAAATTTTTAGTGGATTTGTTAGGAAATTCCCAGGCTTCAACCACAGAATATATGACACAGAGCCAAAGAATCTACATTTAAATAAATATACCAGTTTATCTTGATGCAATGAGTCACAGGATTACACTGAGGTCTTCTACTAGACTCTTCTCCCATCAGCTTTCTACCTCTGTTCTCACCATATGCACTTTTACTTGCCTGTATCTACTACCTAAACAGTAGCCCACTTGGTCTGGTACTAAAACCTACTTGCCTGGCCTCTTGGCTCCAAACTCTCCACTAGTGAAACTCGATTAATTTTTTTTTTCAATTAAAATGTTTAACTGAGCAACACAGCATGGAATAAACTTCAGCTCCTCTCCCCATTCCAATTATTTATATTTCAGCAAGGCCCTAAGATATAGCCATCAGGTCTCAAGAATTCAACATAATGAGGAATTTCATTTAATAAATCTTGTTCAACTTACAAGGCATTTATTTTCATTTGCAAGAATAAATACATTACACACCTCATGCCTGGTGACTGCAATCATGAACAAGCCTCACATTTGTACATCTGATGTATGTTCATGTTTGCCAGCTAGTAACACTGATTATCTCATGTATTGCTTGCATTGCTTTTATTGATTACTTCTGTACAGCTATTGGTTTTCTTGAATTAGGCTTGCAATAAAGTTTCAATCACATAAACACAGAATATCAAATTAGTATACTAATAAGTGGTATATTAAATGCACTATATGTAAAACTAGAAAAAAGCTAGGAACTTACAGGACTCTTACAAGGTTTATTATGAGAGGACCCTATCTTGTTATGTTATATAAGGATGACTAACTCCTGAAGTACCCATTTTATCAGGATTTAATGTCACTTAGCAAAATTCAAATTAGTTTTTGAGTTCAGCCATGTATTCAAAGATGTCCTATTGAAATTAATAATAACTGTATTTTTTACTTACATGGATTTAGAATTTGCCCAAGGAAATTTTTCTGAATAAATTTCTCTCTAGAAGATGATGTTTGCTTTTTGGCAGATTAAAAAAAAACACAAAAAACTCTCTGTAGTACTGGGGCAATACAATTTGAAGCAATGAGAAGTTATTTTCTGTCTAATAAATTTTAAAAATTTAAAACTATTTGATGTTGGTCAACGTACTAGAAAATACATATTCTTATAGATGGCACATCAATTGATTTTATTCTCTAAATAGGTTAGTGTTTTGTGAAGAATAAATGAGTTAATGCATACAAAATACTTAAAATAGGATGTGACATGTAGTAAACCTCTAACAAATGGTAGCTGTCATTATTGTTTTTCATTACCATGGGCAGCATAAAGTTTTAGAGACTTTCTGGGGGGCAATCTGACAAGATGTTGTGAGAATTTATTCAATCAGTAAATAGAAATTAATGTTCAGGAGCATTCATCACAGCATTAAAACAGTAGACTATCAAAATCAACAGAAATCCCGACATATCAGGCAATGACAAAATAGGGGCTAGTAAGCTTCATAAGTACTGCAGCTTTTCTCCAAATTCTTGGGCATCAGGAAAACATACTAGGTGGGATCAAGATATATGGTATATATTTAAATTTAAAAGTTATTACAATAAAAGACACATTGTCTTTAATCCCCTTCAAACTACTCTCCATCATTCTCATCACTTTTTCAGGAAATTCTGGAAGTACACTTTCATGAGTGTCTTTCTCAGAAGTGATCAAAAATACAGTGAATGCTACTCCCAAGTGCCATCTAACAAAATTGTAGGCTCATAAAAACATTAGAGTGTGCCCTAATCCACTTTATTCACCAGTTTGGTACTGTGTGGCTTCTGGCTCTTCCCAAAAGTTAAAATGACCACAAAAGGTGGCCTTGGTGCTAAAAGCATCAAGAACAACAGCATGGGGCCAGACATATAGCTCAACAGCATAAGCACCTGCTTGGTAAGCACAAGGTCCCGAGTTCAGTCCCCAGTACCACAAAAAAACGAACATCAGCATGTGTGTTTGAAATGAGAGGAACTAGTTTGAGAAGGACTAATGATAATGTGTTTTTTACTGTAACAAATTTTAACATCACATTTTTATCATACTTTATATTTGCCAAAAAAATTAATGCACAGGTAAGTCTTCCTGACTTAACATAAAGCAAGATGGAAATAAAATTATCTAATTAATACAACACCAATTTTGGTCAAAAGAAATTGTACAGGGGCCGGTGAGATGGCTCAGTAGACTAAACACTTGCCTGGCAAACGCAAGGGCCTGAGTTCAATCTCTGGTTCCAACAAAAAAACAAAAAAGAAAAAGAAACTGTATCCATATATACATTATGTACAGGTGAAAAATAAAATTCCATAGTTATTCAGTGTTTTTTCTAGAACACAGGTGATTAAAGTGTGCATTATAACCTTTTAACATTTTTCTATATTTTCCAAGTTTTATATAAAGAATGACTACAAGCCAAATTTTCTAAATCAGAAATAAAAATAGAAAAGTTGTAAATACCATCTGCTTTCGAGCAGATATGGAGAATGCTCATATCCATATATTCCTCCCCCCCCCCAAGTTTTTCGTTTACTTTGCTTTACTTTACTTTACTTTACTTTAGAGACCAGGTCTCTCAATGCAGTTTAGGCTGGTCTCACACTTGTAGGGATCTTCCTGACAGCCTCTCTAGTGCTGGGATTACCAGCATGTACCAATATGTCTGGCCAAGACTATATTTTTATAGCTATTTCTGTCAGCAACTTAGTACCTTGAAGTACTAATCTTCTAAATTTTTTTTCAAATATCTCCTCAAATTCTTAGGAGAGCTACAGTTTCAGAATGAAGTCAATTTCTCCCTGTCAAGCTAGAAAACATCCTATTTTGAGATGATTAAAAAACTCATTGTAGCATAAGAAAAATCCAGAATTATAGGGTAAGGACTCATAAAATATACCCATAATTGCACAATGAGAAGTGTTTCCTTGGATTTAGTTTCATAAACAAATAAAACATTTCCAAACGGACTACATTTTAGCTTTGCTGTCTTCTCAAATAGTTTGTTATACTGCTGAATCATTCATTCCTTCATTATATACTATGAAATGCAAATTCAGTAGTCATTAGCCACAAGTTAAAGTCTGAGAATGAAACAGAGACTAAGGGTAGAACACAACATTGAAAAAGGGATGCAGGAGCCGGCAAGACAGCTCAGCGATCTAAAGCACCTGCTTAGGTAAGCTTAGGCAGACGCAGGGGACTTTGGTTTGATCCAGACACTACATGCTGCGACAGCCCCACCCTCATGGTGGGCTGAGCTGGCCAAAAAAGAAAAAGGGATGCAGCTTAGGCGTGATGCAATATTGCTGCTTGCTACAATTCTAAACTGCCATAAAAAGCATGCTAAGAAATGTATGTTAATTGAGAAAAGAGGCTAAGGAGAGATATAGTTCAAACTTTCAGCTTTGAAAATTAGGAATACATATATTAAAGCATCAGATCTGAAGTCTCACATTTCTAATCACATTGATTAAAGAGCTGCTCAGATGAAAGGGTGAAGTAACTGGTTCTCACATGGAGGTTGGGGACTCGGCTAGAAGCAGTATCTAATCATTTCCTCCATTGTACTTTACCAGTTATTCATAGGCACTTTTTCATTAAATAAAGAAAAAAAACTGGGGAAAAAAAGTAAAAAACCCTTCTAATGATCCAGAGATAAGAATATCAAGTAAAAATATTATTGAAAGGAAGAATATCATGGCTTTTCCTTTTCCTTACCTAAATGGTAAGTTCTGTATTTATCCTAGGTTATCTAGCTTGTTATCTTATGGAAGCATACCATGCCTTCATGAGCCTACCTGTAATATGGTATATATATATATATATATATATATATATATATATA
>NDGN011314775.1:0-20375 GCA_002564285.1 Tympanoctomys barrerae | reverse complement strand
CCCCTGGTGGGCTGAGCTGGCCACACACACACACACACACACACAAATAAGTTTTTAAAAAAAGAACAAATCCAGGCGCAAACTTATGTCTGTGTAATGTGAAAACGTATGATGTACAAAGTTGCTCTATATCTTTGCCACGAAATTGGAAGTTCCAGGGAATAGCAGTACCTGGGGCTGGGCCTGTGTGCTCTCAGGAAGGAGGAGGAAAGGCAGAATCAGCAAGCCAGAGAATGACGGTGACGGCGTCTCGCGTTCTGAGATGTTGAAGGAGTGCACAGGGACAGAGCTGGAGTGTGAGGAGGTGCAGGGATATAGTGGATGTGTCTGTAAGATTTAGTAAGATGATTCATCCCTTTTAGGTGTAGTTTGCTACAGAAATTGAAGAGTAGTTTTTAACCATTAATGTGCCTTGCTTTTAGCTTTTAGATGGATATGGTTTGACCATCTTTCTATAGAGATGCCTAAAGTAAAGATAGCAACACTTTGTTAATTAAGAGTATGTTTACTTTGATATATTTGAATTTTTATACTATTTGTATGATTTTGCTTAGAAAGAGCTCCATCACAGTAACTTGTTTGTTTTCGTGGTACAGGGATTGAACTCAGGATCCTGTGCTTGCCAGGTGAACACTTAATTCTCCTGAGCTATCTCCCCGGCCCTCAGCCCAGTGACTTGTAAGTGGTCCTTTAGATATTCTGTTTTGCAGTTTCAGTTTGTGTATTAGTATTCATTTATAATATTTTTTGAAATAGCTTTCCTTACTTGTTAAGGACTCTCTTTCCCACGAATGTGAACTATCTTTGTATACTGGCACATCCTTCAGTAGTCCAGGCTGTCACAGGTCATTGCTGTGTGTTGTCCTACGCTTCGGGGGTGTTAGCTCCACCAGTACTGACAGGTGCGGAGGAGTCCATGTTGCTCAGGCGCGCCGGAGCGCAGGTCTCTGCTGTCCCCGTCCCCATTGCGGCCCTCCCATTGCAGACACCTGTGACTGGTGACATGAGGCCCACGCTCTGGCCTCCCTCACCTTAAAAAGTAGCTTTGTGTGCATCTGTTTATAAGATTTGTAACAGGTGCTTCTGGGATTATTTATAGCCGAACATCTTCCCCAGCTGAGAGTATTAGTAACTTTGTGTTTCTCCTAAATACTGTAATTGCCTTTTACTTTGTTTGCATCCTTCCTTTATACCTATTGCCAGTTCTTCTCACACTGCTTACAGGCTCTCTTGTACAGCTGTCCCCATGTCAGGCACATCAGGCAGCACAAGAGGCCGGGCTTTTCCTTGGCAGCCCTGCGGAAGTCCTGCGAGCTTTGTGAGCCACATGTAGGCAACATTGTGAAGGGGCTGTCCTCACTTGTTTATTTATTGTTGATGCAAGAGAGAGATTTTTCTTAGTTTTTACAGGCCTCGGTTGGTATACTGGAAATGTGTGGATAAGAAAGTACAAGAGGCGTGCTCGCCTTAGTCGCTGTCGGCATGCATTTGTTTGCGTGTTGGTTTCCTTAGCTTCTCTCCAAGCCATGTGTATAACTACTGTACCAGTGTACACCAGTCCAACCAAGCCCGGGGAGCTGGAGTTCCTCCTTCTAAGTCAAAAAAGGGACAGACGCCTGGAGGAGCCCAGTTTGTTGGCTTGGAATTATACAAACGACTTAAGGAATTTTTGAAGAATTACTTGACAAATCTTCTTAAGGTAAGATGTTTTACAGCTGTGTTGAGCATTCATAATGGAATATTAAAAAGTGAGATAATGATTCCACCGCAAGGAAGTGCTAAGAAATCATTTGCTTACTCGCTTTGGACGTCGACATGTGCACGGAGGTGTTTAGTGTTGCTTCTCATGTTGCACAGATGTACTCTCGGCGGCACGCGTGGTCAGGAAGTCGACCAAAACCGCCAGGCTGTGCTCTGGCTGAGGCTGGGGCCTCCCGGTCACCCCGGCTGGGGGTCCGTCTGCTCAAGCCCCGGCTCAGCCGCAGCCGCGGTCTTGCCTCGTCCTGTCTTCGTAGTCTGTAGCAGTCACAGGGTACACAGGCGACACCTTCCTCACGTACCGCATGTGTGGTGCAGACTGGGTGAGACATCCTGCTCTCCCTGCAGACGTGATGTACACAAGTAGCGTGCCGACTCTTCGGACGGACCCTCACAGCTGCTCTTTGCTTGGTAATTGGAGCACAGCATTCCAATGGATTATAGTGGATTGACCACAGATTATGATGAATGCAGTATCACTTTCATGTCCTCAAACAGTGTTTATGATGACCTGCTGCAGTCACTGTGTCCTTTCTTACAACACTATGTAAACACTGTATTGTGTTGTGTAAAAGCGATGGGCCATGAGTGATATTTTTGCATTTTAAAGGTCTACCATAATCTAGATGGCTTAGCTCTACATCGCGAAGTTCAGTTCCGGTTACCTAAGTCAACAAGAGATTTGCTTGTATCTAGATGTGATCAGGTTTTTGTATGGCTTGTTGGGTCACGTGAGTGCCATACTTTTGTAGGTAGGTATGTCACTGCCTAGGAAATCTGGATTAAATTATGCAGATCTTTTGAAAAATAATTTTGGTAAATGCACACTTCATGAGATTTTATTAATGAAGAAATACTGTATTATATTTACCTTATTACATGTTCATTTTTTAATAGGAAAATATAAAAATACAGGTGATATATAAGGTGAATTTCTTAATAAAAAAGAAACTGCCCATTCTAAAACTTCAGGGATCATTTATGAGCATGTGCATATTTAAAGCCACTAAACAATTCTACTTTAACTTGTTAGGAACTTCTTACTGTGTTCTTGTGAGAACGGATGTTACGTACCAAGTCCCAGCGGCTGTGGTGCAGCAGAGTTCCCCATTAATTCTTACACTTAGCACACGGCACACTGACCACCTCAAAGCTCTAGTGAACTTGTTTTCAGGACGGAGAAGACCTGATGGATGAGAGCGTCCTCAAGTTCTACACTCAGCAGTGGGAAGATTACCGGTTTTCCAGCAAAGTGCTGAATGGGATTTGTGCCTACCTCAATAGACATTGGGTTCGCCGCGAATGTGATGAAGGGAGAAAAGGAATATATGAAATCTATTCAGTAAGTTTTTTTTAAACTCTGGAAAGGTGTTTCTTGATTTGTCTTTCAGGAAAGGTATCTAGACATCGTTAAAACTTTTCAAAATGGATAATTTCTTTTATCAGTACATAACCCATATTTTGTGGCGAGAAAGCCGAGGGATGAGAAAGTGGGGTCCTAAAGTCCCACCTACACAGTCTTTAGGTATTTGACCAGCCCTTTATTTCACATGCCGCTGCCCGAGTCTTGGCCCCAAACACCTTTGAGTCCCAGCAGACTGCACACTCCATCCCTAAGGTGGGCCCTGGGCCTGGCCTGGCCTGAGAACTCTGAGGGAACCCTAAATTAGTTATGAAGTCACCCCCGCCCACCTCCCCAATCTGACTCTTTAGTCAGCAAAGGTGCTCGGACCCTGCTGGCTTTCACAGAACAGCGCTTAGTCCTGCCACATCATCGCCCCTGGAAACGTGGCAGCAGCGCAGTCTCGGGCCTCGACCTGCACGGGGCCGGGAGCAGAGCCCCCGCCCATCGTGCAACCTGCAGGCCACCTCAGGCGCACGGAGCAGCTGCAGGGGCCTGCCCACGCACAGCTGGCTGCTGTGGGCTGGCAGGTGGAGCTCCAGGACCCGTGTGGTGCCGGTGCTGTTAAAATAGCAAATTAGGTGTGATGAGGCGATCTTCAGAGCCAGGACTGTGGCGTGATAGCAGTGTCTTATTTCACTTTCGACACATTTAAAAGAAAAACACGAAACTCAGATGCACAAACTAATTTTACCATTTACGTAGCTCAAGTTCTGTACCCAGACTGTTGCTGCATGGTGGTACTTTGTTATGTAGGTATGTGGTTTTACACAACTTTCTAGGTTGTTTTTTGATCCGAGCTTTTTGTACTTGCTCTTTTTAAAAACTTTTTTTAGTTGACAAGATTTATGTGTATCATGTATGGTGTACAGTTTGAAAACATGCACGCGGTGTGCTTCTCGTGCCTCTTCTACCTAGGCTGAGGAGGAATCAGCTCGGCTTTAGTTGTTTTCCTTTCACGAACCCACCTGACGTAAAGTATCTTATGTATCCTATAGCAACATCATAGATTTCGGAAAACCATTACAATTTTTAAAAACTTTTTTCTGTACTTTGTGCACCTGTTAAGGAGAATTGCAGCATGCAGGCTACTCTGTAGTGTTTCTGTAAGATTCAGCTCATCGTTTATTTTACTGGAGGGCCGAGGAGGGAGCTCAGCGGCGCAGCCCAAGCGCAAGGTCCTGAGTTCACTTTCTGCGGCCTCCCCACTTTTTCAATTGAAGCTTTTGTTTTATTGGAGGGGTTGGTGTTTCTAAGGCAAGTTGTTACTATACAGGCTGTCCTCAAAGTCACACTGATCCTCTTACCTCAGTCTACTGAGTACAGAGACCACAGGTACACACACCATGCCTGGCTACTTTATTTATCTTTGCGATGAGGTCTCACTGTGTAGTTCAGGCTGTCTCTGAACTAAGTATATACCCTACCCTGACTTCACACTGTAGCAGTCCTGCCTCAGCTTCCTGAGTGCTGGGATTATAGCGTGCACCACCACACCTGGAGATTTATTTCTTTTTAAATCTTCTGCCAAAGTTGTACCAAAGGCTGATTGGCGCATCCCACCCAGAAACAGCCTCCTGCCGCCGCGACGCTGCACAACCCTGGGCAGTTCAGGGCACACCGGGCACAGTGCAGTGTTCTCATGGTGTCTCTCATCGTGTCCAAAATCTCCAGAAAAGAGTTGCTTTATCACGCAACTATTTCATCATCATGACAACTCGTGAAGTTTTACTTTTTCCCAAATGATTTTTGGTTCCCTTTTAATTATAGACAGTTACTGGTCTCTTTCCGGCCAGCCTGAGGGCCTCGGTCGGGTTCATTGTCAACACATTGCAATCCTTCCTGAGCCTTTCCCTGGCTTGTTCTCAGGTTGCTGCAGTTTGCCTTCGCTGCCACTTGCTTGCCTGGCTGCCAGTGACGGGCTTGGCTATCAGGGTCCAGTTAGGCCTGTCATGCTGTAGAGGTTTGGAGCAGAATTCCGCAGGTGTAGCAGTGCTTGCCCACAAGTCGCAGGCGCGGCATACAGCACCACCCCTTGCTCCTGCTGACTCCACTGGGAGAGGCGTGACGCAGACGGGCACAGGCTGGGCACAGGCTCTTCCTTCGCAGTGCCTTTCAGATGTCAGAATCCTGAAATCTCAATTGTGTTCCAGTATCAGCCTGCAGTGGACACTGTTTATGCCTTCTTAAAAACATTTTTCTTGGGTTGGCCGGATAGCTCAGGGGACTAAAGCACCTATTTAGGCAGAGCGCAGCTGCAGGGGTTTTATCTCTAGTATGCCATGCCCGGCTCCACCCCTGGGGCACGCACTCTGAGACAATAATTGAGGCTGAGTGTGGTGGCACATGCTTGGTAATCCCAGCACTTGGGAGGCTGAAAATAGGAGAATCACTACGAGTCTGGTCAAGTAGCGGGACCCTATCCTAAATTCATTTTTAAAAAACACACATTTTTACTTAGAAAGGTTTTTTGTTTGTTTGTTTGTTTGTTCTTTTTTGCAGTACCAGGGATTGAACTCAGGCCCTTGCACTTGCCAGGCATGTACTTACTCTACTGAGCTACTTCCCCGGCCCTTAGCAAGTTTTTTATATAATAGACTAAATTTATAATCAATGTATTTATAAGTATAGACTTGATTGTATCATTAACTGGGGGAAAAGAAGACTAACGGCATGTTTGTTTAAATAAACAGTTTGAGTTAAACTCTTAGAAATTTAAATTTTATTTCAACTAATACCCCATGCTACAGTCTAAAAATCACACACAAATGCTAAAATTCCTATTTTCAGAGCATTTTTAGAGTGGTTGCTTAGGACAACTCCTGGGGGTGTTCAGGGGAATGGGAGTCAGTTAAGGAGCTTCCCCCGAGTGCGCGCTGAGCGCAGCGAGCGCCTGCAGAGCTGCTGCCCCGCCTGGCTCGCGTGCTCCCGGCTGGGCGCGTAGAGTGTGTACTTCCGCGAGCCCACCGCTGTCGAGACAGAACTTGCTGGAGTTCTATAAGCTGTTAATTTGTCTTACTATTAGAAAACTGGTAATTGGATTCATTTTATCACTGCTAGGTTAGAAATGAAGTGTATTTGACCCAGGGAACAAAGGTGTGAGCTGCCTGCAGTCCTTCGGGCGGCTGAGCTCCCTCCTGCGTCCTCCCCCAATCTCGGTTGCTCCGTGGGAGCGGGTCGGTGCCCGTCCTCTGCAGCCGTGGAGCGGCGAATCACAGCTGGCCTCGGATTTCGTCTGGGTAGTGGATTTTTACAAGTTGTAACGTTGGAATTTTGGTGAAATGTGGGATACAGTTTGTTTTCTGACTTCAGCTTTAGGAAAGCATAGTAAAAGTGTACATATGTAATAACTTTTTTTTTTTTTAATCCAGCTTGCATTGGTAACCTGGAGAGATTGTCTGTTCAGGCCATTGAATAAACAGGTACTTATTTGTCTGAGTGTGTGTGTATTTTTCTTTTTCTTTTTTGGCGGAAGCGGGGATTGAACTGAGATCCTTGAGTTTGCCAGTCAAGCGCTTTTCCTACTGAGCCATCTCCCTGGCCCCGTATTTTTCTTTTTAAAATCCCTTCCTGATGGGATCATTGCCAGTTTGAGACCAGCCTGGACTACAGTGAGCTCAAGGCCAGTCTGAGCTGCATAAGGAGACCTATCTCAAGAAAGGGTAGAAAAAAATGCCTTTCGGATGCCACTGCTCAGCTCACACTTCTGGAACCCTCCGGGCCATTTCCCACCTTCACTGTTTGTGGCTTCCAGCCCTTCAGGATACATAATGATGTCCACTGTATTCTGTGCTCTGTGTGTCTTACATCTTTCCTGTGTTCTTTCTAAAGGTAACAAATGCGGTTTTAAAACTGATAGAAAAGGAAAGAAATGGTGAGACCATCAACACAAGGCTGATCAGTGGAGTTGTACAGTCTTACGGTAAATCATCTCCTTTTAATTTATTCACTTTTCCTGTCACTTGGAAGCTGTCACACCTGACAGAGTCATTTAAAAATATCTTAGTATCGTCAAGAATGTCACTAGCTAACTAAGTCAGTGTGATCTCATTTGCCTACTCATCATAAAAGTTGCTTGATCCTCATGCCTTAAGGAAATTTTGGTGAAAAAGAAATTTGAGTTTTTTCTTTTCTGGTCACGTTGAATTAGTATATGCATACTATGATAGAGTTATTGAGCTAATGATAACCAGAAATCTGTATCAGCTTGAAAAATTGAGATCAAGAAACGGATAAAGTAATACAATGTTTTTAAAACTTGGGTAGCATTGTTATTTCTTTGAAAGCTTAAATATGAAATTTTATTGGTTTTGGAAAGGTAAAAAGTTATCTAAATGAATCTTCTGTTAATTTTGAAGTATTCCTGGCCATGGGTCAGAATTATTATTTTTTAATACAACTTGGATTATTTTTCTTTTATTGAAACGAGTGTACCTTAATATTAGTAAGTTACTGTAGAACTTCCATTTCCATTGACCTTTTAAGCATAACTGAAACTGAATGCTACATCTAAGTATTTTCTGTGAAATATAACAAAAATAGGGTAATTGAAATATAGCTCATATTTATTTCTAGTGGAATTGGGGCTGAATGAAGATGATGCGTTTGCGAAGGGCCCTACGTTAACAGTGTATAAAGAATCCTTTGAATCTCAATTTTTGGCTGACACAGAGAGATTTTATACCAGAGAAAGTACTGAATTTTTGCAGCAGAACCCAGTTACTGAATATATGAAGAAGGTAAGCGTAAACACAGTATGTAACGTAGCCCTAAGCTGCTCGCTCATCGCACCTCAAGCACTTCTTGGCATGCGCGGCCTCCACGCAGATCCTGTGTCGGCCCCATGTCCTGCGGTGTCCCCAAAGTGTACCTGCTTCTGCCTCCAGTGGTTGTGACTGAGTGTGTAACTGTGTGCTTTTTGTGTTTTTTCACTTGTTTCTCCTGGGGTGTGGATGTGTGTCTGATGAACATCATGGTCTTCTCAGAGAGAGAATTTTATGAAAGAAGTATTTTTCAAGTTTGCAAATGTTTTAAGTTTTTACTCCTAAAACATTCCCTTTGGGGCTACAACACCGCTTTCAGGTTGCATTAGGGAAGCAGTCCTTTGGAAACTGGAGGGTGAGGACAGATGGGAGGGAGGCCTCCTTTGCTGTGCCAATTGATGTTGTCCTGAGGTCCTTGTAGGATGCTCCTTGTTCTCTTCCTTGGAAGTGCAGGTATCCTAGGCATAGGCTCTGAGGAGAGAGAAGTCAGGAGTGTCACACGTCCGTACTTGGCCTGATATTGAGAGTTTTGCGGACTGTAGGGATAGCTGAAGCTCTTCAGCTCTGTGACTGTACGCCAGAGTGTCATGGCAGTATGTAAACAACCAAGCGTCACAGTGTTTCAGTAAAACGTCTGTTAAAAACAAGCTGTGTCTGTTGTCCCACAGGCTGTTGTTTGTTGGCCCCGGAGTGAGCAGTCTTAGTAGGTCCTGGGGAGTCTGGAACATGCTGGATTTGCTGCCTGCTCTGCCCCTTATTCCTACTGTTTGGGTATGAACANGGGAGGGAGGGAGGGAGAGAGAGAGAGAGAGAGAGAGAGAGAGAGATAGTAAGTCAGTCAGCATAGGAAGTTAATGAGAGCCGCCACTGCTCGCATCTCATGGAGAAGGTCATGCCCGCTGGGTGTCGGATGCATCTTCCAGGCGAGACCGTGTTCCTGAGTGGAGCTCCTCAACTGGAAGTTGGAAGTCCTCAACAGACAGTATTTCTCATAATCTAATGATGAGACGAATCAGAAATGCTACACACTTGGAACCCTGATTCTTCTTTGTGCGTGTTTTGGGTTAAATCATATTTGTGTGCTAACTGAATCCCAACCAGCTGGGAGTGTCAGACAACCCTGCCAAATGGACTTCTGAAAGATCCCTTTTGAGCCTGTGCATTGCCTGTACTTCGTCTTGCAGCGTGGTAGTGTAGTTTTCTTAAGCACCTCTCTTGTTGAGTGCTCCAGTAGACAAGCGAGAGTCTTGGGCGCCTCCTAGCAGAGCGCACACCCTCTGCGCTTCCCCACCTGGCCTTACATGGAGCACTCTCTGCAGGCGGCGTGGCTGGCCCAGGTCCCCCCGCCCGAGGACAGACCTGCCTGAGAAGGTCTGTAAAGCGCTGCCTCTCTACACGTGGGTCTGGCTCTACCCGAGATCACTTCGGCCATTGTCCTGTTGGTGTGCGTCTCCAGCGGAGCAGTGCTCAGTTCCGATCCCTCCCCCAAGCCACGTAGGCATCGGTTTTAACCTTTCTTTTTTTCTTTCTTTCTTTATTTATTGCAGAGCCAGGGATTGAACTCAAGCCCTTGAGCTTGCCAGACAAGCACTTATTCAACTGAGCTATCTCCCCAGCCCCCCGGTTTTAACCTTTCCAGTCTTCAACTTCTTCATCTTAAAACAGGAATAAAAATAGATTACAATGAGAATTGTACTAGTTTTAATTTACAAACCCTGTAAAATGAGATTTAAAAGCATGTTTTTGTATATGAATGTGTAAAGCTGTAGAAGAGTGTGTGGCACGGAGCAGGCCTGGACAGGCTCGGTCTCATGTGTCAGTCACTACGCTGCAGAACTGCGGGGTGCCCATTGCCTGTGCGTTCCATAGCTTAGGGAGAAGTGATGGTGGTGTTGAAGCAGACCGACAGCCCACAGCTAACGAACAGCGCCGAGAGGAGCAGGCTTTGGAGAGAAACACTGCTCACTGCTCTCGGCAGCCGCTGTGGGCTCTGTTTCATTCCTCGGGGATCTCTGTGTTTTTCTGTGGTCAGAAGTCATTTAGTTGAGATGTTTGAGAATCAGTGGCTTCTCTTTCTAAGGGTGACTCAACAGTCGAGGCCACATTAATGTCTTTAAAATAAGGACCTGCTCCTTACAGAAGAGCTTAGTTTTCTGTTCGCTCTTGGTGTGCTGTTCCCTGCCTGCTGGTCAGGAGCGTGGTGCTCCTGGCGTTGGTGTGAGACCCATCTGCACTATACACCCAAGCCCTTGGTTTCCGCCCTTCTGTAAAGCCAGCCACGAGGGCCCTCACACCCAGGTCCAGCACTCCCACCGCTTGGTCCCTGCGGGAGGCCTCCAGAGAACACGGCCACTCTTGAGCGCAGGAAGGGAAAAGCCAGTGCCCTCAGAGAGCCACCCAGCCACAGCTTCTGAAGCCAGTCTCCATCTGGGAAGGGGGAAGTTTGTTTTGCTTCCTGGGGAGATGGTTCTGCAGAAAGCGGATGCAGCGTCCGTCAGCAACACAGGCACCTCCGCAGGCAGGTATGCTGTGCCGCTGCAGCAGCCTTCGCTCTGGATGGGTCCAGCTGAGCCATGAGCAGGACCTGAACCCAGAGCATCTGTCCATGTCCTGAGGAGTTCTTTGATCAGAGAAACAGAATGGTGCACTACTGTTGACTCTGGAAAAAAACAGACAGCAGCCGGGGACATTGCCCTGCTCATCTCTGTAAATCAGTCTGGACTGCTGCTGTGGGTTGCTGGGGCCTGTTCACTTACGATTTGTAAACATATTTTATACTTACTTTAGTGGGCAGTGCTATTTTATTCACCAAATTATGCTAAAATTTATCATGAATTTTAATTCTTTAAATAGGAAAAATTAATTACCTCAATTGAGTAACTTAAAAATTGCTGTTCATTTGTGAACTCTTTGCTCTCCTGCCTTGTCATGCCTTGGTTTGGGTCCACTTAGGTACATTTTAGCAGTCAGTGGCAGTGAGCATGGTGACCCTGCAGCGCTTGTCCGAGCTTGCTGTTCCCCAGGATGCGCCTCATGCACCCACTGCTCAGGCTTGGCGGTCCCATGCCCTGCGCAGCCACTGGGTCATTTGGTGTTTTCTTGGCCCAAGTGTTCATTTCCAGTTTTTCCAGATTTATACAAAATTATTTTAAGTCTAAAAATGACTTTGGACAATTTTTATGCAAAGTTATTTTAAATCTAAAAATGATTTGGGCAATTTTGGACAACACTGGCCTGCTTGCATTTTATACAGTTTTTATCATTATTTAGATCACCTCAGCCACTTGAAATTATTGAAATTTCATCCTTGCTTTGATAATTTTGTGGTTCCTCTTTACACTTCACTGCGTGTTTGTGGTGATGGATTCCGACTACACTGACAGTGCCTCCTCCCGTTACTGTCTTGAACAGCCCGCTTTCCTCTCCTTTGGAAGGCAGTGTCACAGCCGAGGCATGTCACCGGTGCACCGCTCAGCGGCCGAGGTCCATGCTCAGGCCCAGGAGGCTTTGCACGTGTGCCCTCAGGGGCCCGGTAGTCATTTCTGGGATGCTGCTTGTGTGGCCCTCACTGCAGCAGCTTTCAGTCCAGAGTAGGGGTCTTGCCATAGCATCTGCCTGCCAAAGGACTGGGGCTTCAGGGGCAGAAGGGGGCTCCCCAAAGGGTGGAATACAGCGATGGGCGAAGACAGCTGAAGGGTAGTGACTGCCATTGTCAGACTTGGGAGGGGAATTTGAAACGTGAGAAAAACCAGACTATCCCTCTGGCTCCTCAGCTAGGGTTGGTGTTCACTACAAAATCCAAGCCTGCTTCCCTTTGTTCTCAGTCCTGTTTTATTAGAGCAGAGTTGTGGCTCTGACGTGCTATAATTCATGCAACCATTCTCAGAGCAAATGCAAACCGCTGCCTCGATTCACTCTGCAGGCAGAGGCGCGCCTCCTGGAGGAGCAGCGGCGGGTGCAAGTGTACCTGCACGAGAGCACGCAGGACGAGCTGGCGCGCAAGTGCGAGCAGGTCCTCATAGAGAAGCACCTGGAGATCTTCCACACGGAGTTCCAGAACCTGCTGGATGCAGACAAGAACGAAGGTGGGCCCGGGGCTTGGGAGGCGGGGCTGCGCGCTGCAGGCCTGCATCTGTGTCTTGCAGGGGCGTGGATCCCGGCGTGCGGCCACAGGGGCCCTGTCGTCTCTGAAGAGAGGTCCTGGGTGGCCGCAGGGGCTGGGTCAGCTCGGGTGGTTGGAGAAGCAAGATCTTTCCAGTTTAACTGGTCACATGCACTTGTAACAGTGCCTGCTGCCACCCTCGGGGTTTCTTCCCTCAGCTCTCTCGTCCTAAGCGAGAGAGCTGCTGCTTACGTGCTCCCTCCGCTTTCCTGGCGTGTGTGAGGAACTCAGATGCCCCTGTCCAGATCGGGGGCTTTTCTTCTGTGGCTCTCAGAAATCGAGCACACACTGCATGTTTGTTTATTAAGTGACGAACTTGGGGACTATCTTGTGAATTCTTTGTACAGTTGTTGCAGCTATCCGTGTTCTTGTCTTCATTTTTTAAAAACCAATATTTGAGTGCCTATTATGTGTCAGACACAAGTAATGTCTCAATCTTGAGAACTTTAGAGATATCAAATGCAGTTTTTTATTTGAAAGACTTCATTCTATTATTGGAGTCTAACAAGGGGAGAAATAAACCTATGTAATGTATGCAGTAAACTTCAAAAATAGCCCAACTTCATTGTTAACTTTCATCAAAGTATAACAAAGAGAAAATATTGTGTTACGATTAAGTGTTTTGGTTAAGATCTAGAAACATCTAGTAGAAAGCCGGATGTGGTGGTGCACACCTGTAATCCCAGCACTCGGGAGGCTGAGGCAGGAAGATCACTGCAAGTTTGAGGCCAGCCAGGGCTGCAAAGGGAGCTCCAGGCCAGCCTGAGTAGCACAGTGAGATCCTGTCTCAAAAAAAAAAAAATTAAAAAACACCTAGTAGAGTATTTTTCACCTCAATATAAACATAACTAAGGGAACAGGTGCACAGAGTCTGTCTCCTCCATGCATAAAGGCGGCCACTTTCTTCTTTCAGATTTGGGGCGCATGTATAATCTTGTGTCTCGAATCCAGGATGGCCTGGGAGAGCTGAAAAAGCTTCTGGAGACGCACATTCATAATCAGGGTCTGGCGGCAATTGAGAAGTGCGGCGAGGCTGCTCTGAACGTAAGTGATGGCGGGTGGGTCTGCGCACGCCTGTGTCCCTTTAACAAATCTGCATGCTTACGGCCGTTCCTAGAACTCTCCTACAGAGCTTGTTTTGGCTCTGAAATAAGGTTGCAAGCCTCTACACTTGGCAAACGTATCGCACAACGTCGTCCGGCTCCTGTGGGAGCGAGGCAGCCGGGTCCTTTGCCTGTGCCCTCGTTCTTCCTGACTGCCTAACAGCAGAGCTTCCGGGAACCCGCCCTACCACGGAGGCCCCCTCCGCCTCTCCAGGGTCTCGAGGTCCCGGGGCTGCGGCCGCCTTGGCGTTCCCAGCGCTTCTCATCTGCCCTGGCTGCGGCTGCAGTGCTGGGCTGCCTGTAGCTCAGTGGAGGTTTTACTTAGGAAATGTCATTTTTTCATGTGACTCAGTTGTCCCTATCCTCTTGGATTTCAATTTAAAAGTATTTGGGAGAACTAATGGAGAAGAAAAGGTTCTAAAATGCAGGGTTTTGGGTTTTTTTTTTTTTTTACTGTTTTCTTTTTTGGTACCAGGAATTAAACTCAACACCCACCAGGCAGGCGCTGTGCTGCTGAGCTACATCCCTTGCTTTGCAGTTGGTTCTTCTGAGGACTTTTCTCTCTTGACTTTGCTTTGCTTCCTGTTAATTTTATGAAAATATTCTTCTTAGGATGTTTTTAAAATCACACTTTGCTATTGTGCTTGGGAGGTTTCGCTTCCACGGTGAATTGGAGGTTGCTGTCTTAGGTGAATGTAAAGCTCTGTGTGTGTATAAAATGCTTAGCTCTGAATGTGCACAGGAGTAGGTGTAGTAGCTTCAGTGTTGTGAAAAAGGTCTTTTGCTGTACTGGGGATCAAACTCAGGGCCTTGCACTTGCCAGGTAGGCCCTTATGCCACTGAGCTATCTCCTTGGCCCCATGAAAAAGATCTTGTAAGTGAAAGACAGCTTCGCTGTTAGCCTGAGTGGAAGCCGCCAGCCTGGACCTGGCTCCTGCCATGCACCAGCAGATCTTGAACAAAAGGTTGTGGCTCCTGTCCCTGCCGGTGGGCCTCTGGGGACAGGCACACCTGCCAAGGGCCGAATGGACACCGCCCTTCGCGGTGATGAGCGCTGTTCTTCGCGAGTATGCAGTTAAACATGCAGTTTAAAGCTCACTGGGTGTGATGGTGCACACAGGTGCCTGCTGTCCTTAGGGAGGCCGAGAAGGAAGACCGCATGTCTGAGACCAGCCTGGGTGACTAACTCAGTGAGGCTTTCTCAAAATAAAAAGGGCGGGGTGTAGTTCAGTGCTTTAGTTGTCTTTTTTTTTTTTTTTTTTCCGGAACCAGGGATTGAACTCAGACCCTTGCACTTGCCAGGGAAGTGCTAGTTCAGTCTTAATTACTGCAAAAAGAGAAAAAAAATTATTATCCTTACATTTTGATGAGTTCTCTCACTTCAAGCTGAAGGCTCCTGTTTAAAAAGTAGGACAGAGGCTGGGTGTGGTGGTGCATGCGTGTGGCCCCAGCACTCCGGGAGGCTGGGACAGGAGGATGGCAAGGACAAGCCGAGCCGGGCTACTCACAGCTTGGGGAGATACTGTCTCCGAACTTAAAAATGGGAGACTAGAGCTGCAGCTCAGTACAGAGGCCCTCAGTCCTCCCGAGCAGGGGAGCCTAATAGACCCAGGCGACACAGCTGGGGGGTCGCAAGGCCCGCTGGTGGGAGATGGTGCCCTCCGCAGCAGCTCTGCCCTGGACGGTTTCCGCAGTCAGTTTTCCTCTGTGAGTAGCAGAGCCAGATAAGAGACTTGGCTTCCCTCAAGATGAGAGTTTGGAATCGTGGATTAGGGCTGGCCAGAGAGCTCAGCAGATTAAAGCACCTGCTTGTGCAGAGGCAGGAACTAGGGTTTGATCCGGGATTTGATCCGATCCCGTGCTGAGATGGATGACTGAGACTGGGCGCGGTGGTGCGCGCCTGTATTCCCAGTGCTTGGGAGGCTGAAAACAGGAGGATCACTGTAGACCTAGTAGACCCTGTACCAGGGATATAGCTCAGCGGCAGTTTCTGCCTGGCAAGCACAAGGTGCTGAGTTCAATTTCTAGTACAAAAAAGAAAAGAAAAGATTACCTGTAATCCCAGCACTCAGGAGGCAGAGGCGGGAAGATCACAGAAAGGTCAAGGCCAGCCTGAGCTACATAGTTTACCCTGTCTCAAAAAAGGAATAGCAGGACCGGGGAGATGGCTCAGTAGAATAAGTGCTTCCCTGGCAAGCGTAAGGGCCTGAGTTTAATTCTCGGTTATGCCAAAAAAAAAAAAGGAAGGAATAGCCATATTCCTTTTTACAGCTGTGGCAGTGCACAGCTGTAATCCCAGCACTCAGGAGGCTGAGGCTGGCCTGGGCTACATGAGCAAGACCCTGTCTCTAAATCAGTCAATCAAATCAAATTATGAATTAACAAAACAAGTTTTGCTTTTTTGTGTGGAATGTTATATTAAATAATGAGATTGGCCTGAGGGTCCCCACATTTTCTCTTTAGGGTAGAAAATACCAAAAGAAAAGAGGTTAGTTGAATTAGTAAAAAAATCACAATTAGTATATATAGTTTTTGGTAGGACTTAAATTACTTGAGAAAATTGTTTTTTTAGAGTTTGGAAACTTCTCAGTCCATTTGAACCAGGATGTAAGAATTATTTATAAGAACATGTTGTCATAGAAAGCATTCATTAAGTGATGTTTGCGCCTTTGTTAGTGAGTGTGTTGTTGGTTGGCTGTTGTTTTGTTCTGCTTTGTTTTGACGTAGTCTTATTCTGCAGTTAGGGCTGGGCTGGAACCCGCCATGTCATCCAAGCTGGCCTCCAGCTTGCAGCTCTCCTCCTGCCCAGGCACTGGGGTGGTGTGTGCGCCACCACACCTGGTTTAAGTCTCTTTTTTTTTTAAGGGCAGAAAGAGTCTCTTGGTATGTCAGTCTTGGGTCTTGCTCTGAAGGATGCTGCCTAGGTTAAAGACCAAATGTTTGGCTTTGGTATTGCAGTGCTGGGGGTTGTGCCCAGGGCCTCCCACTGGCAAGCTGTTGGCCACTGAGGTACAGCCAGCCCTTTCTGTTTTACTTTGAGATAGGGGCTCGCTTACCCAGGCTAGCCCCAGCTTGCAACACCTGCTTCAGTCTCTCCAGTCCTGGCATTACAGGTGTGCACCATGGTCTAGGCTGAAGCGTTCGTTTTTAACTCCTCTGAAAGACTCAGCTATAGTTTTTTATCCATCCATCCTTCTATGATTCTGCTTACACCATTCATTTAGTTTGAAAACACATTTTTTTGCTAACGTCTGCCCTAGACTGAGATTATTAGCAGTTTCATATTCAAACAGTTGTGTTTTTTTTTGTTTGTTTTTTTGTTTTTGGCGGAACCAGGGATTGAACTCATGCCCTTGCGCTTGCCAGGAAAGCGCTTATTCCGTTGAGCCATCTCCTCAGCCCCCTCAAACAGTATTTTTGTGGCAGATACTTTAAAGCCTACATATCAGTTTTTCTTAAGGATATTTGAAAACAGTTACAAAATGAGAAGCTATTTCTGAATAATCATCTCAAGGGGAATTTCCTGTGCCGTTTCCCTGGGCACCTGATCAAAACAGGCTGTACCCCTTAGCGGCCGGCAGCTGAAAGATGAGCCCTGCAGCCGGAGCTGTTTTTAGATCGCAGTGTCATGGCAGGCCCTGTCACCAGCGTGCCCGAGGAGGAGGGGCTCCAGGGCGCCTGGCACTCAGTAGGTCCATGGGGTCCACCCCACCCACTCCTTGCGAGACTCAGCATGTGGGCATCTCCCCCCGCCTCTGGAGAGAGAGCCCCGGGCAGCTGTCACTGAGGGTCGGTTAGCTCAGCCAGGAAGTTAAGCTGGACTCCAGGGTTCCGCTGCCTCACACAAGCCCAGTCCAGGGTGGGATATAAAACTGGTTACGGGCTGAACAAAGGATCTGGTCTAATAGGCCGGTGTGTACCACATCCTTGGTGGGCCTCAGCGCAGATCAGCACACTGCACAGAATCTTAAGATGTTTTTAGAAATCAAGAAATTGAAAGCGCTTGCACTGTAGGGTGAAAGCACAGCAACTGTTGTGATAGTTGAGAAGTTAGTCGTCTTTTATAGAAAAGTAACTAGTAAAATACAGCAGGACGACAGGCCCCTCCATGTTGCACATGAAGTGTCAATAGCTGTTTGCCTTCATTCAGTACATGCCTCGCAGCTTACTGCAGTAGTCTTGGTGGGAGGATCCACAGTTACATGGAAATAATCCTGCCTTTGGGATTATTTCCCTTGTAAGATTATTAGGACTCTGTGAGCCCCTCTGCGTAGCTGCCTGCCTGCGTCCTGCTAAAAGCCGCTCCTTCCACCATCCCTGGGCATGGGCTGGTGCCTGCCGCGCAGTGACACTGCCCTCACCTTGGTGCACGCCAGGCTGGGCTTCTCATGGGGCTTTCTTTCCTGGGGGGCATGGGCGGCCTTGCAACCCTTCTGGAGCCAGGAGGCCCCCTGCCTGCAGCCTGTGTTGGGGTCAGCGCAGCCTGAACCTGGTTGGGGGAGGCTTGTCCCATGTTTGTAACCTCACCTTCCTCTGAGCCCCATTGCGCCGCCAGCCCAGTGACCCCACATCTCCTTCCTTGTGTTCATCTTCCATAAAGATTTCTAGTTTAATCTTCGCAAAACACCACTTAGGGCCAGGATGTAGCTCAGCGGCATAGTACCTGCTTGAGGCCCTGAGTCCAACTCCTAATACCAAAAATTAAAAAAATATAAAAAAACACCCCTTATATATTAGTTATGCTTTGTGTTTTTTGTTTTTTGTTTTAAACAAAATACAGCAAAACTTCATAACAGCAGGTGAGATTACAATATTATACCAAGCAAAAATCCCCCTGTAATTTGCCCTGTTGTACCCACTGGTGTCTCCACTGTGACAGCCGTCCTGCTGCCTGCTTGGCTTGGGCTCCTGTCCTTAAGGCCAGCGCACACCCTCTCTTCTGGAAAGACCTCCTTTCACCATCCCCTCCTGAGCCCTGTGGCGTTTATAAGACTGCACCGCTGCGTACTCACTGGTAACTCCGAGTCACCCATTGTCTCCCACAGTGTGAATCCCTTAAGAGTGAAACTCGTACCTCCCAGTCCGCGCTTTATCCTTTGGGTAGTGTGAGCACCTCACATCACACGCACAGGTAACTGCCCGTGGTGGTGGAGAGCACCCCGCATTGAAGCACAGCCCTAGGCAGATGAGTTCGTATGCCTCCTCAAACAAAATTCTGATTTAAAGCATTTTTGTGTATTTATAAGACCTGAAGTGACCACTGATTGGCCCAAGGCCTGTTGGAGACAGCCCGAGCGGCCTCCTTCCCCACATCCTCCCTGAAAGGTGCCCTTCCTGCCTCCCAGGCCTGGGCCAGCTTGATGCCTCTGTGACAGTGCCCTCCGTGGTCTCTGGGGCCGAGTCAGCCCTCCCAGTTCTTGTCAGCAGGGAAATCGCTTACAGTCGCATCCCTGAGTGATTTGTAAGGTGGTTTTTTCCTTTTTTTCCCAAAGACAACAAAATTCCAAAATGAAACAATAGGAGGGCAGCCGTGGGCAGTACACTCACTGTGCATTGCTGTCTTCAAACTACTCAGAGGCCAGGACATGAGCATCCAGCTGTCCACACAGCGTTGGCACAGCTGCGTCCTCATGGGAGCCCAGAGATTAGTGGCACACCTGTGCCACCTGGCTGGTGTGGGGGGGGTGTGTGTGTTTCTCTGCCCTTCCTTCTCCCATTCCTCCAACTCAGTTCATCTTTCGTTTTGAAGTTTCTTCCCATTTTACAGTATCTATCGTACATTTGGGTTTACTCCTTCAGCTTCTCACACTAGGGAAACAGTACAGTGTTCACGCATTTGTGTCTGGTTTATTTCATTTATGACTATGGTCTCAAGTTGCATCCATTTACCTATGAAAGCCTCCAGTTTATTCTTCCTTATGGTTGAGTAATACTCTATTATATAAAAAGACCACTCCTTTCTTATTCATTCCTAGGTTAATGGCTTTGTGTTTCCAAGATTCAGCTATTACAAATTGTGCTGCTATAAATAAACATGAGTGCACTTATATTACTGTGGTATGCTATTTCGAGTTCTGGGAAGATAATCCAGAAGAATAGCTGGCTCTAATGGGACCTCCAGCCCTAGTTTTTTTCAGGAACCTCCACTCTGATTTCCACAGTGGTTGCACCAGTCTCCCCTGGCACCTCCAGCAGAGAAGGGCACCTTTTCCCCCACAGTCCCTCCAGCATTTGTTACTGGTTGATTTCTTAATAATGGCCATTCTTTGCAGCGTGAGGTGGAATCTCAGTGTTGTTTTAACATGCATTTCTCAAATGACCAGTTATGTTGAACATTTTTCATGTATTTGCCATTTGTATTTTTCATCTGAAAACTGTATATTCATCTCAGCTGCCCATTTTTTGGATTGGTTCTTTAAATATGGCAGGACTGATTTTTTTTGAGTTCTTTATATATTCTCAATAGTAATCTTTTGGGGCCAGCCAGATAGCTCAGTGAACTAAAACACCTGCTTAGGCAGGTACAGCGACCAGGGTTCGATCCCAGGTGTGCCCTGCTGGCCCCGCCCCAGTGGGACGTGCCTGTAATACCAGCGCTTGGGAGGTTGGAAACAGGAGGATCGCTACGAGTCCAGTCGATGTAAGTGAGACCCTGTAGACACTGTCCTAAATACATTTTAAAAAATAATAATAATAATCCTTTATCTTTTTTTCTTTTGTATTTTAGGGAATGGTCTTCAGGTTATTCAGGGTCTGACTCCTAGATCAGACTTAGTCATTCTCCTGTTTACAGCCTCCCAAGTGCTGGGATTACAGGTGTGCCACCACGTCCATTCTCAATCACAGTCTCATCGTGCCCTGCGGGCAGGGCTAGCAGGGCAGGCCCAGGGAGGGATCATCCTCCTGCCTCTGCTTGCAGGCGCTGTAATCCGCTGAGCTATTTGGCCGGCCCTAGTAAACCTTTATCTGAGGAACAGCTGGCAAACATTTTTGCCACTTTGTGGGTTGTCCCATCACTCTGTTGATGGTTTCTCTTGGTGTGCAAAAGCGTTTTAGTGGGCTGGTGAGATGGCTCAGTGGTCTAAAGCATCTGCTTAGAACAAGCTTAGCAAAGCACAGGGACAGCGGTTCAATCCCCCCGCACCACATGCCAGCCAGCCCTGCCCCCTGGTGGGCTGAGCTGGCCA
>NDGN011314772.1:0-14499 GCA_002564285.1 Tympanoctomys barrerae | reverse complement strand
TTTGGTTTTGGTTTGTTTGGTTTTTGTTTTTCCAAAAGGCAACCAGTAAGTACCACAAAGGAAGAGATGATAATAATAATAATAATAATAATAATAATAATAATAATGGGTATAGAGATATAACAAAGAGGTACAGAAGCCTACTCTCATACTTGAGGGGGTCAATTATCCTGGAAATACACTGTTTATATCTTCTACCTGTGGGAATACATAGAGGCAAGGATGGCACTGAGGCCCAACACAATGAAAAGTCTCTTCCTGAGAGTATGGGCTGCAAGGCATTGATACGGGACTGGCACAACGTGAACAAATAAAACTACCTCACATAGACTACACAACATGACTAACAGTAGGGAATAAAGAAATTGCCATGCCAGCCCACAGTATTTAAGAGCAGTCTGGTGTGGCTGGCTTTAAGGAAAAAAAAAGTCAAATGGCTCATGGAGAATGACTATGAATTATAGATAGATGTGTACCCTCTGCCTTAATGTGTTGTTTTGGATCTTGCAAATGCTTTAATAACCTCTCAGCTTCTGGACCAGTTTTCATCACCTGGAATGAACAGCAATGGACCTTCTGAATGGTCTTTCATGGCTACAGGAACAGCACCACTGTTTGTCAGGAGGTAGCAGCCCATGACCTTGACTTCTTAGCTGCCCACTCACTATGAAAATGTTTCATTCCACAGATGACATCATGCTAAGCTTCCTCTGTCTTAACAGACTTGGAAAAAATCTGGAGGACATATATGTATACCTAAGGAGTGGAAGATGGGAGGGTAATCTCCACAAGGTGTAAGGGCCAGGCAACACCATGAAGTTTAAGTTTAAACAGTTGTATGGTTGGGTAAGACAGAGATGAAGCTGCGGTCACTGAGAAAATTCAGAAGGAGTCTGTACCAATAAATATAAAGCAATTACAAGTGTACTTAGGACTCTTGGGATACTGTCCTATTTTCATACCCTACCTTGGTCAAACTGCCCATTGATTTCGTAACATGATGAAAAGAACCACATAAAATTGGGACAAAGGGGAGCAAGAGACTTTCAAGCAAGCTATTTATGGAGCAAACAGTTTCGTGTCCCAGTACTGCAATGCCCACTTGTCCTACAGGTTACCAGAAACCCAAAGGCTATCACTGGCAGGTGGACAGAGACCATCTAAATGGTTCTAATATGGCTCTGGTCCCACCTATGAAAAAAGGGAAAAACCCAGAACACAGCACTTCAACAACAGTTGCTGGCTGTTTATAAAGCCCTGAACCAGGTGGAAGCCATCACTGCATCTGCTTCAGTGACAGTAAAAAGAAAATATCAAAAAAAGAGTTGGAATGGAAGACTTTTTGACCAAGTCTCTCTCTGAGGTGACCCAAAATCAGGTTTTACAAAAGTGCCATATTTTTGTAGCACTGTGGAGTCCTATCTGCTAGCCCTGTGACAAATACCATGTAGGTCATACTGGGAACAGTGTCCCTCCAAACTTCTGAATCACTTCCAGGGATTGAACCAACAGCTAAGCCAGGTAAGGTGCTGCACAATGAGACCAGAGACTAGGACATCACAAACTGGGAAGTTGGCATGACCTGTTAATTGAAAAGTGCCAGTACACATGTGAAGAAAGTTCCCAAAGCCCTGCATGTGGAATCAATCAGGTTGCTGTCTTAAATGTTTCTCATAGGAACTGGATCAGATTTTCACCAGGCTGAGCAGTGAGATGTACAGAAGTTACCACTGATGACAGGATTATACTCTTACATAACAATCTACTCTCACCCTGCACAGTGCACTTATTTTCATGCTTTTAATTGGCCCAGATTTGCTCTGCAGATCACATTCCCTTTTCTACCTTTAATAAACATAAAACCACATTACTTTTTGTGCTCACCATAACCAAATCTTTGCTCAGGACAGAAAGAACCTAGAAACTATCTCCAAAAGGAGATGTCAGCATCTCAAAATCCAACAACAAAAGAACAATGCCCATTCCCAAAGAAACTTGGTACACTAATGGCACCAGTTGGGCACACAGTAGATAAATATAGCTATCATCTAGCTAGAGAGTGGATAACGGAAAACAGGCTGAGCTAAGAGCAGTGTGGATGCTGATGATTCAAGAGCAATGGCTACTGTCTGTACAGATAGTTGGGCACTCCTTAGAGAACTGACTCTAGGACTGGCAGGAGCTTGGTAGGACTGGAGGGCAATGTATGAAAGAATACAAAATGAATAAGAACCACTAACCACCCTCTACACAGCCTACTAAGTACCCTGGGAAATCAGTAAGATAGTACTGTAATGGCTTATGTTTAGGTGTTCCCCCAAAGGCCCATGAAGACATAGGTGGGGCTCTTTTCAGAGGTAGCTGGGTCTACAGTGTGTAAAGCTGGGATTGATTTCTATTTCAATGTTAGGCTCAAGGGCACTAGAATTAAAGGTGTGAGTGCAACTCATCCTAAGTACCCTGGATAAGATATAGAGGATAGAAAGAGCTGTGGTCATCCCTCTTGCTTGCTTTACTACTTTCTGCCCACCATGAATTGGTTCTCCTTTGCAATGCCTGTCTGCAATGCACCCTGCCTTGGAGCCAGCTGGTTATGGACTGAAACCTCTATACTCTATGAGCTGAATAAACCTTTTGGGGTATTTTATTGAGTATTTTGTCTCAGCAATGAGAGAAAAGTAATTCAGGTAAGTACCCTCACAAATGTTTGAGCTACAGTACTTGTGACCAGACACCTGCAGAAGTCCCCCACTGGACATATGTGACGTCTGGGCACAATAGGGCCAACATGGGCTAGAGGATAGCAAAGGCTAGAGACACTCCCATAAACTATGCTGTACAGACATGTGAGGTCTGCTTTTGGCTACAGTCTCAAAGGATAAATGCACGCACTGAATATGTGCATGTGGGTTACATTGGGCCCATGCCTGTGAGTGAAGGCTCTAAATAGCACTCAGCTCTGTGAATACTGACACAGTCCTCATGGAAACATTCACCTGTAAATGGGCCACTGGGGCCACTAATAAGCCTTACTCAGCTCAGTGTTATGCTCAGGTGCCATGGGGAATTGACAAGGACAGGGAAATCCATTTCACAAACAGTGCCATGCAAAATTGAGCTAAGGACAATGACATTTTCACCTACCTTATAATCCCACAAGAGCTTGATTTAAGAGCAAAATATGTGAAGGTAATAGTTAAAGTTTTAAATACAGGTACCTGCATGAGTGGAAAAAGAAGTGCTCCCAGAAACTATAAAAGGAACTAAGTTGGGACTATTCTCCCACTGGCCAACATGCCTAGTGCCAAAGGGTATTACATGCAGGCTGTCTGAGAACTGTCACCAAAAGTCAGATGCATCACTCAGATGTAGCGATGACAAACCTTAAAAGAACATTTTAAAGATCAAGTGCCTAAACTGCAATTCAAAACCCATTAACTTACTGCAGAGTGCCAACACTGCTATTCAACCTGAATATCCAATGCTCGCCTGCCGGGGTGGCCTGGCTCATATTCTGACAGGGAGGACTTTGCGGCATGCTTACTGCAGCATGCACTCTATAGGTGCATCACCACTGTTGCGTTACACTACATGCCGGACAGGATGTGCCTCCAGTGCCATAGTGGCACGACTGGTCTGGGTGCAGCCAACCACTTACTGATTAAGCCTTTGGTCTGTTCCAAAGCAGGAGATCCATGTGTGGTACTGCAAGCCGAGACAAAGACCTGTGTGTCTGGGAAGTCAAAGGCCCCAAGGAAAAATCCACTGCTATTATTCTGTCAAAAGCATATGATGTGCCAGTAAAACTGCTATCTAAGCATTTGTGTCTACACCCAGTTACTGTTGCTGCCCACAGCCAGAGGTCCTCCAGTGAGTGGTGACCACAGGTGGAAACCCACAAAAAATCCACCAACTGGGTATGTGCTAAACTTTTCTCCAGTCAAGCAGGCATGAAATGTGCTGCCTTTTCCTGACTATAATTGGAGTAACTTTATGGGGACCCTTGAGCCAAGATGGACCATTACAGGGGCCAGGGAGATGGCTCAGTGGAATAAGCGCTTCCCTGGCAAGCGTAAGGGCCTGAGTTCAATCCCCGGTTCCGGAAAAAAAAAGAGGGACCCTTACATAGTTTATTAGGAACATATACTCTCAAGTGTGTCATTCTAAAAGTAAATACCTATTACTGTGATCTGTATTGTTTCTAGGACATAACAGCCTAGTGCTCAGCTCTCAGTGAAAGGTGACATACCCTCCAGGGCTCATGTTAATGGTTTGTGTGTAGTTGTACCCCTAAAGCCTTCTGAAGTCATTGGACAGGGTTCTAGTTTGCTATTAATTCCAGATCCAAGACTGGGATTATACATGTGAGTACTGCTGGGATTACAAGTGTGAGTGCTATACCCACCCTGGGACAGATAGCCTGAAGGCAACATAAAGGGCGAGAGCTTCGTTCTCTCTGCAGCTGCGGCAACTGCCTTTCCCTTTCTCCTCTTGCTATTTTCTGTGGCCAGGAACTGCTGTCCTCTCTCATGTGCTCTTCTGCCTTGGAGCCAGCTGAGTATGGACTGAAACCTCCACTAACTGTAAGCTAAGTAAACTTTTCCTTCCTTAATTTTGGGTGTCAGGTATTTTGTCCCAGCAATGGAAAAAAAGTAAATGAGGCAGCTCGTGAAACATTGTGTCTCTGTGTTTTTGTTTTGTTTTCTTTTTGTATGTGTGTCTATTTTAAGAGCTGAAAAAAGGATTGAAGAGAGGGAGAATTATACCCCACCATTCCAGCCAAAGTAACTATCTGGTGTTTCACCCCGCCTAGTCTAGCTGTTCAATGGGCCCCTCACCACACACCCCACAACACCAGGTGCTAAAACTACATGCCAGGTTGCAGCATAGCAAGGTCATTCACCACTGTGGCTAGACAGTACTTACTGAGACTGGCAGTTTCCAGATAAGCATCAAATGAGGGTGGAGCACACACAACCTTTCCCAAGAACACTTCTTGCTCTTGATTTTGCTCTTGTGTCCTATAAAACCAACAGCCTAGCACTGCAAGGTGGGCAAATTTGATAGTGACACAGCCTACAAGTCATCCACTGCACTATAGGTAACCTGCTTCAGGTAAGTAAGGGAGACGGCACATGCAGAATTCTAGGAGACCGGCAATCCAGGATAAGGGAAATGCAAATGCAAAATTCATGAGTCAGCCTGTCATATAGTAAGGAATGCACTCGACTACAGCCAGATGAGGAAAGGGAGAAAGCAATACGAAAAGATACAGATGAGCAGATCACCACCTTGCCTAACAACTCAGTGCCTGCCTGAATTTTAAGAGACTGTGTAAAAGCCTCCTCTCTGCATCCACCCCACCTCTCAGGCTTTCTCTTACCAACGAAATCCCAGGCAACCCCAGCATAAGACTGGCATCCAGTATATATCAAAATGTCATGAATGTGTGAAGCTCCAGGTTCAATCATCAGAACAACAAAACAAATCTACCTGGTGAGCACCTGTGTCTGTATCATTATTTCATCTGGTGCTTTTAGTATTTCCATAGGCCACCTGAAAAAAGAACTTGTTATCTGTATTAATTACATCTCAATTCTCACTTCCTGATGATAGCTGGTACATGCCAGTACTCAGTTAATACACATCAAATATCAAAATATGTTCAGTATACAACTTTTCTCTTTGCTAGTAAGATCATTTTTACCAAGGAAAATGAAATTTAGGGAAAGAAGAGTTGAAGAATGTCCTTAAAAAGAGTAATACAAGACAGGCAGAGGAGGTGTCACAATGCAGTGCACAGGGCATCATGGCAACACAAGGTGCAAGAAACAAAACTTACATTAAATTGCACCAACACCCCCTTCCGCTCCACTCTATGCCACTACAGCTCCATAATTAGCTTCCCCATCCCCGCTAAAAAGCTCAGGTTATACTCCCTGTCCATTAACATCTGGCCAAATTCTCATACAGACTTCCACTTCTAGGGTTTCTTTGCCTTTGATGCCTCTACACTTTCTACAATAATGCTTTCATATACTGTTGCTTCATTAACTAATTTATCTTAATTGATCATGGTGACCAAAACCAGAGTCTGCATCTCTGTATCTGACCTAGGGGTATTCCATCCCAAGAAAGGAAAATATCTCTTTCCTTTTTTACCTCCTTGGACACATAAATTGTAATTCAGTACATATAATTACATGATTCTTGAAAAACCTAGCCATCATTGTTAATACCTTGGAGTAAGACCTTCCAGGTTCAAAAACTGTACCCATTTGAAAACTGGGTACAACTCACGCTTATGATAAATTGTCATCTAATTTCTGTTGGCTAAAAAATACAGTGCTCGCCTTCATGAAAGGAAAAATAATCTAAAGGGAATAATTCTACACAGGATGGGATAAAGCCAATACTGGCCACATAGAAAGTCCTTTAGACAAATTCCAATCCCAATGATTTTTCCTAGGTCCTGTCTCAAATATCTGTTCTGTTAATGTAAACTGATTCCATATTCTTTTCAAAACATAAATGTGATTTTTAAAAAAATCACGTTTCACTCCAGCATCAACTGATATTATTATACTAGCCGCTGCTGGTGTGGAAGATGACAAAGTCCAAGGCACGCTACACTTTAATTTCTTGATGATCTAATGCATTCCATTTTTACGCATAATTTATCGTATCTCAATACACCCTCAACCACGGAATGTTACGTAAATATATGCATGGCTTTCTGTAAACCAGTAGAAATGCCAAGCTACGTGAAACAATGCTATTTCTGTCAGTGAAAATACCTAGCTATGCACATAAAAGAAAATCAGCGTGAAGTATTCACTGCACACCCTCCATCCTCCCACTTTAAGAGCTAGGGCATAAGGGTCCTAAGAAAACCACATTTCAGCACGTTCCTAAGGAAAACGAATCCCCATCACCCTGTGTGCGGGGGCGCAGGGTCCGCAGGCGTCGGGCGGTGACGCCCAGCTTCCCACCCGGCTGAGGCTGCTTCCTTACCAATGATGGGCCTCTCGGTGGTAGGTCTGCGGAGGCTGGGCAGCCCGAGGCTCGGCGCCACACAGAGGAGCAGGCCCACCGCACACAGCAGGCGGCCCACACTCGCCATCTCGCCCGCCTTCTCCCGCCGTAGTTCGAAGGCACTGCGGCCGGCCGGCAGCGGCCACCGCGGTCCAGGCAACTTCCTGCCCTGAGTCGCGGGGGCGGGGTGGGGCAGCGCTACGCCGAGCGGGCCAATGAGAGGCGCGGTTCCGGATCAGGGGCGGGACCAGGTGGCCCGGGCGCGCGCCTCCGCGCCCCGCCCACGCCCGCGCTGTCCCGCCCCGCGCCCCGCCCCCGGCGCCTCTGGAGCGGACCCCTGGTGTCTCAGGTGGTGCTGGGCGCCAGAGTCCGCGGCAGCTCCGCCCCAGCTGTTCTGGCGCAGTGACAAAGCTGGGGCAGCCAGGCCTGGGGGGCGGGGGGAGGGAGGCGGGTGCCCGAGCTCCGGGTCCTGCGGACTGTGGGAACCTCGCCACCCGGAGCCCGGAGACTCGGAGTGGCTGGGAAGTTGGCTGAGGAGGAGGTTAGGTCCCCGTCTCTAGGGAGGGCGGCTGCGGAGTCGTGCACGCCGGCATTCGGGTAAGGACAGCCGTGGACCCTCAGATTATTAGTGGTCTGGGAGGATCCAGTCCGCAGTCAGCTGTCTCTAAGGGAAAAGCATAAGGTTGTGGTGGAGCAAAGGGGGCTGTGGGACAGAGGAGGAGAACCGTGCCAAAGAGGACTGGGCGAAGGGACATGGGCCGTCCAAGGTAACGTCTTCGTGATTCAGCCAGCCACACCCAGGAGTATGCTTTACTAATCTGCTGGTGTTTCTTAATCCAGTTGAAACTGATACATCAGGATTTGCATCCACATTCAGAGATACTACTAGGGAAAAGAGCTTTGTACAATAATGTAACACTGGGAAAAAAAAAAAATATATATATATATATATATATATATATATATATATATATGTTGTTATGGGAGGGTGCCGGCAATTAGAGGGTCTGAACAGTGAAGGCTGAGCCAAACCTTCAATAATCCTGCAGAGCTCTGAGGTCAAAGTCCCCCTAGAAGCAGGGCCCTGAAACATATGCACAGTAGGTCACCCCTGTAAGGCATTTGCCAGATGCAAAGGGTAGGAGATAAATTCACCACCTGAAATATCTGAATGTCAAGGCTGAAAATAAAGAGACTATCTAAGATGCCAATCAGAAGTCCAGGACAACCAATCCTGAACAGTTAGGATGAAGCAGAGGTGGACTGAGTCTGACTAGATCTCTGGCCCAGCCCAACCCAGCACAAGGCTTGACGGACTGACTAGCATCTTGCCCTTTCTTGCAAAGGGAAGAAAGTGTCCTTGGTGGAAAATGCCACCTGGAGCCTCTAAAGTTTCGTACACAACAACAAATCATTGAAAACGTAAATCAAAAATATATAGTGGTAATCTAAAAATAATAAAACAAGACTGAAGTTATGAGACAAGGCTTTTATTGTACATGATATGGTTAATTTTAAATGAAATAGAGAAAAAGACAAACAAAATAGATGATATTTTCCACAGAGAATTGAAATCTATAGAAAAAAGAATTTTAAGATTCTCTCCTAAGTAATGTTACTAGCTCTATAATAACACATGCCTGTAACCTCAGCACTGAGGGCTACTGAAAGAAGAGGATCCCAAGTTCAAACCCACATTAGGTGTATGTCAAGATTTTCTGGAGGAACAGAATCAATGGAATATATATGTAAAATTATGGGAGGAATTGATTAGGCAGGAGAGTCCGCTGTGTTGTCTGCTCTGGAAAGCTGGACTACCCAGCAGGTTTTCAGCTCAAGAAGAAGATAAACTTTGGAACAAGAGAGAAAAATGTAGCCATAGTCCAAGCTCAGAGCCCTGGACACTCACTGTAGTCTCTAGGGTGACTCTACCTTGGAAAACTGATGGAACTGGAGCCCCACATCTAAAAGTGATAGGAAAGACAGGAGCCCTGCAAATGAGGGAATGCTTTCCTCTTTCCTATTTTATTTTATCCAGGCTACAAACATTTTGGCTGAGGCTACAGGTATCTAGCATGGATTTTTCTATATCAGTTTGTTGGTCTAATGTCAATCATCCACAGACATATCTAGAACTGTGTTATACTAATCTGCCAGACACTTCTTATTTCAGGTTCTACACATTATAAGTAATGGTCACACTAAGCAACTTAGCAAGTCTATGTCTCAAAAAATAAAATGCTAGATATGTAGGTCAGTGAAAAGGCCCCAGGTTCAATCTGTAGTACTGCACAATAAAAATAAAAAATAAAATGTGTTCGTGTTTCATGTAATAGTTTTAACTTAAAAGCGTGACACTGGAAAGTATCCTATTTTATGAGTACTCTTGTTCCGAAGACTATAAGCACCGTAAGTTAACAAAAGTTAAATGAAAGCCTTAGTGTAATAGTGTTGTGCAAAATAAAAATTAAAAGACACAGTAAAACATATTGAAAGTTTAAAAACAAAACAGAATTATCACAATTGGAATTTTGCAGAATTAAAGACCACCAGAGCTAATGAAAGCAAAGATATATGTTTTAATTTACCTGGCTAGTACCACCCAGGAGTAAAGAAATTCACTGACTAACTCACTGAAAAGGATTATCAGAGATATTTGTACTATGAAGAAGTTGCTCCTGATGGCTATGCCTATTAGGATTGAAAGTTAGCACTCAGGAGAAAATTGGTTAAAAAAAAATAAGCCTCATTTTCCATGAATAGGCTAGAGATTTCACTTTAGACCCAGAAGCATCTAGTAAATGCTAGAATTAAGTGTGGTTTCTAAGACATGAACCTAGTGAATAGAGACACAGAGGCTGTAAGTTACACAGACTTACTCAAGTTCTACAAGTATAGTACAGTTGTCATAAGTATAGTGGAAATCCCAACAACTTTCTAATGGATCATTGTATCTTTCCCATTGTACTTATATTTTTAAATTGTGAAATGTGAAGACAGTATTGTAATTGTACAGCAGCTTGTTTTGCGTTGAAGACCTGCAAAGTACATCTGTGTCTTTGATGTATGGTGAGAGGAAAGGGTGATAAGGAATTGGAAAATGGAAAAGTAGGAAAGTGTAGAAAGCAGTTGAGGTTTTGAAATGTACACACAGAAAGCCTCAATTGTGGAGATGGGGACAATCTTCATTGTGTAGAACCAGTAGCAGAAAAACTAGGGATCCAGTATTGGAAATGACCAGTAACCCTTGAAACCTTCAGACTTATCTCTTGAAAGCTTTGGGGAAAGGGAACCTGGTGATAAGATTCATTATCTTAGGAAAAAAGTATTTCCTTCAAGGGAACTTTGTCCTAGATGCTTGAGAATTATTAATTATTTTTTGTATGTAAAGGTGTTACGTTCTCATGGGCAAGGATTTAGAGTAAACATACTAAGAGCTGACAGTCTTTACTAAGCCCAGGTTATCTACTTACTGAATTTAGATAATTGGACTTATGACACTTCCAGAGCTTGACTGGTAGATTGAAATTGCCCACATGAGGCTGACCTGAGTCAGAAGTGGAAGAGACTGAGCAGCAGGAAAGAAAGGCTGAACACAGTGCGGACTCTGCCTGACCATTTACTGTCCCACATCCCTGCATCTCCTCAAATACATGGGGTCCCACGAAAGTGATGTAACATGAAAAGAAAAGTATGTCGCTGGGTATCTACCAGGAGAACTCAGCACAACGGTGGCTTGAATATTTTTGTTAATGGGAGAAGAATTTGTGCAAGATACACAGAGTTGCAGCATGGATTTCTTTATAGTAAATCTTATATACACCTTCATGGAGGTCAGTCTGTATGTACGTAAATAAAATTAAAAGAACTAAAACACATAATCAATTCAAGCATTAAAGCTAATAAGATATGTGAAACAATGAAGTTATTGTAGAGTTTGAAACAAAAATAAGAAATTATCATTGAAGGCAGCTAACATTTAGAATGAGAAAAACAGAGATGAAGTTAGTTCTGAGGGCTGTAAGGAGGCTGCTGCAGTCAGGCTGGATTCCTAGTAAGCAGGATCCTGTGCCTCCGATGGTGGTCATCCCACTTTGGGATAATGTATCACTGGGTCAGATCTGCCTTCTGTGAATATTGACCCTGTGCTAGACAATGGCTAGGTACTAATTATGAAAGGCTGAGAGCAATGTCTGCATTTAAGAACAGTTTCTGACAGGCAGACAGGCAAGTTGGCAGCTATAAACTCAGACAAGGGTCACATACGAGGAAGCAAGGAATTATTACTGTGGAGAATTAGGGAGGGCTTCACAGAGGTGACAAATGGAAAGAACTGAGAAGAAAAGCATCTCCCTGCGCAAAGGAAGCAGGAAGAATAAAGGCTCAGAGAACAAAATGAATCCCACCTCCCACCTTGTTTTCCGAAGGAAGGATGCTGCTTTCAGTGGTAAGAAGGTAGCTTGTCTGCAGTGTAGGTGGAGTCAGACATTGTGAGGATGGAAAAACAAGTTGGATCTAAGTGCAAAAGGTCTGGGGGCCAATGAGCAATCTAGCCTGTGTGCAGTGATGCTGTCTTGAAAATCTGGAAATGAAATCTTGCAAAAGATTACTGTGGTGCAAGGAAAGGGTGGGAAAAGGGAGGGGCAATTGGAAAGCTGTAGGCCAAGAGGAGGCTGATGCAACAGATTGGTAAGATATTATAAGTGGATCAGAGTCAGATGTTTCAAGATAGGATTGATAGAACCTGGTGGAATCAGGTCTAGCATGATCACCATAGTATCATGAAGTGTGTGGACACTACAGCCAGAGTTGAGTTTAGTCTGATTCTGTCATTTGTAATCTCTGTGATTTTTGAGCAAAGAATGTAAAAATGGACCTCTTTTGTTTAAAAAGGTCAAATGGTAATATGTGCATGTACTATAGTGGCACAAAATAAGTAAGACCTTTTACAGAGCCCTTTACTGGTATTCAAGGTTTCCATAATGTGATTTGCGGGGAACTTTCTAGACAGATGACCCACTAAGTCACCTCTTTCCAGAAATCTAAGGTTATTTACTCTTTATCAAATGTTCTTATTTTTGTTTCTAAGTCTTTGCTCATGTTATTTCTTCTCTTGAACTATCCTTCCTCATTTCAGCTCTCAATGCCATTTAGAAAGCCAATTGTGCTTAAATACTACTTTGAAAAGTATCTCCTCAAAAGATGCATCATCAGTCAGTCTGGGTAGAAATTATCCTTCCTTCTGTTCACCTCCCAAAGCACTCTATTTTCTTCCATTTTTATAAGTATGTGTTTGTAGTATGTAGTTATCACATTCCTTATGGGAAATTTGTACAGAATACAACACATCTTGATTCTTCTCCTCCCTCCACCCCATCTCTTGGTCTCTTTCCCATTTGCTAAAGATCTCCCTAATTTCTATTATGTATCTTTTATTTTCCCTTTATTTACATTTTGGGTTTTTCATAGAAGAGAAACTGTAATATTTAAGCTTGTATGTCTCATTATTTTCACGAAACATTATGGTCTCAAGGTACATCTACTTTCCCAATGCATTTCACTGGTATTACCCTGATGTTCTTTGCAATATACTTCAATTTAATAGTTCTTTTGGTATTTGTATCAATCAGGGTTTTACTAGAGGTACAGATATAACACAAGTTGTACAAATGTGTAAGAAATTCCAAGATTGGCTTATGATACTCGGCCACAGAGTCTGCACACAAGAGACTGAAGGATTCAGCTCAGGGTCTGGAGCCCACTACTGTGTTCTGTGCTAGTCCATATCAGGATGCCAATGGATCTATGAAAGAAGGCTGATGAGTCTACAGCAGAAGGCTGAAGGGTCCAAAGCAGAAGCTAAGATTCTGCGCTAGAGCCAGGAGATGACATCCAAGCTGATGGCCAAGGCTGGAGCTCCTCCAAGGAAGAATGGGAACTTCTGTCCTTCCTCCTTCTCCTTTAAGTGATGAGTCAATTTAGAGTGTGGCCTCCACACCCTAGGGTGTGGAATTGCTGAGTGGATTTAGTTAGGCTCTTACCATCTCAAGTTGACACAATCAACCAACCAATACAATACACCCCTTGTCAACTTGACAACTAGATGTATTTCTTTAAACCATATCCAAAGTCATGTATACAATTGCACCTAACATGTTAGAACTATCTTGCATACAAAGAGAAACACACTAATTATCATACCAAAAAAGGCAGATTTTCTTTGCTTGATGCTTATGGTTAATCATTTGATAATTTCAATATTAATTCAGTTTTAATAATCCTTAAGAACTGGTATTAAATCCACCAATATTATAACAGAACCATATGCCAGTGAAATAGTATAATTATAATCCTCTTTTCTGTAGCTGGTTATAGGGTCATAGCTGGTATTTAGAACTACCCTCTTCCGGTACCCATTCTGTATTCCCTTGGCCTTCAGCAAGCACCGCAGCAGGCCTTGGCATCATCCACATGGGGTTGGTTTTAGGCGCTTGCAGAATGTAGGAGTTCTGAGGTTAACAAGGCTTCCACCTCGATTTGAGAAGGCCTGGGAGACCAGGCAGTGTGGCCCTGGGAGGGCAGTGTGTAAAGCTGTGAGTGTGATGCCTACTCAGTAGAAAACCCATAAGTTTGGAAAAGCCAGGAATATGGATCATATTGTTACTTTATAAGGGAAACTGCAAAGAGGGAACAAAGCTGGCCTAAGAGAGAAGCCATGGAGCTACCACCAAGAGTGCCATGGGGTGGAGCCACATGGAGCCCACAATTTGTCACAGAATGCTTTGGATGTTCCACATGGAACCACAGGACTTAATGTTGCCCTGCTGGATTTTGGACTTGTGCTAGTCCCAATACTTTTTATTCCCTGTTGTTTGCAACTTTTGGAATGGTAATGTTTATCTGGTGCCTTTGAATGTTGGAAGTGTTTAACTTTTTTACAGGGGCTCACAGCTAAAGCTTTGCCTTGGATCTTAGAGGAAACTTGGGACTTGGATTTTTCAGCAGTGCTGAAACTGTTGAGACTTTGGCATCTCTCAGAGATGGACTGAAATGCCTTTTACACAAAAGTATGTGCATGAGACTTTCGGGGACCAAGAGCAGAATGTTATAGTTTGTGTCTAGTTGTCTCCCCAATGTCTCATGTAGTCAGGGGGTAGACTTCTAGTTTGTGATTAACTCATGATCCACTTGTATTATAGGTCTCAGTACTGCTGGGATTATGAGTCTGTGACTGCTGGGATTATGGTTGTGAGTACTACACCTAGCCTGCAGCAGATAGCCTGAATGTGACATAAGAGACAGAGACAGACTTGCTCTCTGTAGCCATCGTTGCTGTTATTCCTCCCTTTTGCTCTTGCTGTTTTTCTAGATTCTGCCACCATGAACTGCTGCTCTCTGCCTTGTGCCAGTCTGCCTTGGAGCCAGCTTTGTATGGACTGAAACCTCCACAAACTGTGAGCTAAA
>NDGN011314769.1:0-11573 GCA_002564285.1 Tympanoctomys barrerae | reverse complement strand
AGAAAAATGGAGCTGAAAGAAGAAACTGCCAGAAAACCAAAGGGTCTCCTTCTTCCCCGAGAGAGCAGTGAATTGTCTTGGCAGTAGGTCTGGGCATTCATTGTCCCTCCTCCTGGAAACTGAGAAATGATAATGCAGCTCTCCCTCCTGGAGCTGCCTAACCACACCAGAGCCTTCCAGGCTCTGCTCTGTCCCCTTTGAGGAAAAGAGCCCACCAAGCAGAGAAGCAAGGACTCCAGGCCAGTGTCACAACGTCGCATACCCTATACTAAGGGAGCCCTCACCCAGCGTGGGGACAGAGGGCACACACAGCATGGGTGTGCAGGATGTGGGAGCCACTCAGGGTCCACTCTGCAGCCCGCTAGCTGGGAGCAGACCAGCACCATCATTCTCTCTGCCATTGTTCTTCATGGGGCCCAGGATAAAGGACAATTTGTCCCTTGTTCCACCACGCCTTGCTTCCACAGCCCTCCCTCTGTGCCCTGGGAAGTCCCTCCTTTAGTCTAACATTCCTTCCTCCACAGCCTTTTGTTTGGGCGGGATTCTCCCCCAGGTTTCTCTTCCACTCAAACACCTTTACTTCACCTTCTCCTTCCACTGGTGCCCACCTGCCTTGCCTCCCCTCCCTCACTGCTGTGCTGCCCTGCACTCTGGCCTCCTAGTGCTGCGTGGCTGACTGTCCTGTTTCACTCAGACATCCTGTTTTGGTGCTGAAATCTCAGAGTCTGGGGAATCTCCCTGTCCCAGACAAAGCAATGACAGTGGAGCACACTAGCAGGAAGGTGAGACACAACCATTGGTCCAGCTCAAGGCGCCAAATTGGGGCAGGTTGGAGTACAAGCGTTAAGAGACTGGCAGCAACCTCACACATACAGGGCAACAAAGGCAGCCCTGCCGCACACACACATAGAGACCCGGGACACCCACTCACATCTCCAAGGCCAAGCACAGCCACACATCCCAGAACCAACTCCTGAAGAACCATAGAGCCACACATTTACACACAGACAGGCCCGGCTGGGCTCACATGGCCACAGACCCAGAGACAGGCCTGTGGACAGATGACACACAGAGCACAGCAACAACATGCCCTACAAAGAAACTAACCTAGACACCTACAGCTGCCAAGACAGCAACAGAGATACACACTCATTCCACGAGCTCTTGGAGTGGCAGACCACAACCCTAGACAGCCGGATGCCCATGCCAAGATGCCAACACAGAGCTGCCTTCCCAGAGACCCAGGAGCACAAACAGTATCAAGTCCCTTGTGCCCAGGCAGCCAGTCAACAAACACCAGGCCTCTCCTTATTCTGACTGTAAACACCACCAGATGTGGGGAGAGGGGTAAGGGCTGAGGGTCTCAGGCACAGGCAACTGCCACTGCCCCATCCCAACACAAGGACACTCCTGAGGGCCACCTCTCCAGAAGGCGGCTGGTAGTTGGGGTGGGAAGCCCTTTCCCTATATCAGGGGGTGGAGAAATGTGAGTGAAATGGGTTTATTACTGGGAGTCTGTTGCCTCGATTGGTATCGATCCCTACATGTCACCTTCCATTGCTACTAATGGGACATGAAGGGTCTGCACGGACACCAGCCACCTGCAACACACACACACACACACACACACACACACCCTCTTTCCCCCTCCTTCAGCTTCTGGATGCAGGGTTCCAAGGCTGCATGCTGTCTGCCCCTCCTTTATCTCCTTAGGTAAGATTTTCTTTCTTCTTGCAGCGTTCACCAGGTGCCTCCTTCCCTTCCCCCCTCTGCCACCTGGGGTCTCATACCCCTTTGGAGAGAGTCTTTTTACCCTTTCCTGCCCCAGAATCCAGAAGGGCCCCCACTGCTGCCTGGACTGCATCCTTGTGATGGGAATCACTGTGCTGTCTTGGAAGAGGGTGGGAGCCATTGGGAACAGCCCCTCCTTCCCCAACTGCCTCCAAGGGGCACTTATAAAGGGGTCTCTGTCACCAAGGACTGGTAAGACAGGCCCTGATGGAAACAGCCAGGTCCCCAAAGCTTCACTGCCACTGCATTGGCTGCTGTAACCCCCCACCAGACCCCGGAGATGGTGGAGGAGGAGACATGAGCCTTATTTTTGGGTCTCCTTCCTGTTCCTTGGGGAAGTGGATGACACTAACCCTCATCTCCACCCCACCTGGCAGCCCCTTTGGCCTGTAAACCCCTTCAGAAGTTTCCCCAAGGTCTGAGCACACCTGGAGTCTCTCAAGGCCCTGCCTTTTAACATTTTTATTGTTATTATTTTGCATTGAGCTTCGTTCCCAACCCTTATTTTTCATTTTAAGACAGGGTCTTGCTAAGTTGCCCAGGCCTCCCACAGTACTGGAATACAGGTGAGCAGTACCTTACCCAGCAGCTCCTGCTCCTTTTAACGTCAGTAAGACACAAGTGAAACGCAATAGGGCCCCTTCAGGTTGTAAGGTCTCCACACAAGGATAATACACTGTGACTTTAGCATTTGTGTACTCACTAATTAACATATGAAAGTTCTACATGGCGCTCAAAATAGAGCATCCTTTGGTTTCTCCCCAGAAAAGCCCCCCTGCCTGAGTCTGCACCCACAGTCCTGGGGGCCTAAGTGGAGCTAAGGGGAAGGTAGGCAGCTCCACGCAGGAAAGGCTGATTCCTGCCCCAGATAGTAGTGGATGGAGTCTGTAACCTGCCCATCCTTGGCCCAGAGCCCATGATTGCTTCTCTGTGCTAGGAGCTGAGAGGGCTGAAGATGCTGGTGGAGCTGCCTACGGATTTAGGGGAACTGAGTTGTCTGGAACAGGGAGCTGCCATTCGCATCCTCACTTAGTGATTGCTGGTGGGGTGGCCCCATGCAGGCCAGGGAAAGAACTGGGGTGCTCACAGCTGACCATCAACTACAAGGGCCAAATTTCATCCTGAGACCCTGTTCCACATCCCTATCATCCCAAAGGTGCTAGACTATTGTTTATGTCTTATGGAAGAAATAGAAGATGCTCTCAGCTATCCCACAAGCCACATCTAAATCAGGGACCTTGCCTCCTCATCCAGGCCCAGCCTTATCTGCAAGAATCAGAGTGAAGAGCAAATTGCACCAAAAGTAGGAGCACAGTGTCTGCTGTAGGGCCATGAGGGACTCTACCAGAGCCTGGGCGATGGCAGAAGAGGGAAAGCAGGATGACCCAAGCTCCTGGCCCAGAAGCCTTTCCAGTGTGGCTCTCTAGGCCTCGTCTTGGTCCAACTCTCCCCCTGCAGACTCTGCCTGATCCCCAAAGGACAGGGCCTTTATGAAAGGGAGAGAGGAGCAGTTCCTCCTAAGTGGTCCTCCAGGGCCCTGCCATCTCCCGCTGCACACTCAGAAGGTTCTGGAATTCAAGACCAGATGGAGGGAAGGTGAGCCAGAGTAGAACAAGCACTGCAGAGGAGAAAAGCCAAGGACTCTAGGAGAAGCACCTAGCATGAGGTGTCATCCTCTCAGTCCTTGTTGTGTCCCCCACCTGTGCCTCAGCCCCAGACACAGAATTGCCTACCAGCCCACTCTCTGCAGCCCTGCAGCCCTTTCCTCTTTGCCTTCTGTGGGCCTGTGGAGCCCTGTCCTCCCTGCCTGCCCCATGAAGACCCAGCAGCTCCTGCCCCATCAGTCTCCTCTCTCTCTCTCTCTCTCTCTCTCTCTTCTCTCTCTTCATGTTAGCTCCAGTTGATTTAACCAGAAAACAACCCCCAGAATTTAATTCCATGGGACTCCATTCCCATCTCAATCAGCTCGGAAGGGGCTGTGTGAGGAGGGGGGAGGGGGAGCAGCAGGAAACTTGGCCTCTCAGAGTCTGGGGCGGGGGGTGGAGAAAATCATATTGATCCCCTCAATGACATCCACCAATCTTCTTATCCCCGCTGTGGTTGGGAGATTGGACACCCGCCTGACAGCTTTCCAGGCAGCTTACTCCCAGGACTTGATACAGAGGCTCTGTCTCTGGCATTGGCTCTACTCCAGGGTCCGTCCAGGTAGCCCTAGCACCCGTCCCCTTATCTTTGTCCTTAGCAGGTGTCTGGTGCCTCTGTAGTTAATTTTCCTGTTCTCCCAGCTTTCTTTAGTTGGAAGTTCATCTAGTTATCTAACTTTAAGTTAAATTCATAAAAAAAGGAAAACTCATTTTGTAGATTTTTTTCTTTCTTCTTTTTTCTGTTTTTAGTACTGGGAATTTAACCCTGAGCCTTCTCACTGAGCTATATCCATAGGCCTTTTTTTTTTTTTTTTTTTTTTTTCATTTTTGAAACTGATCTTGCCAAATTGCCCAGACTGAACTTGAACTCCCAGCGCTCCTGGCCCAGCCTTGCAGCGTGCGAGGATTAAAAGGCATGGGCCAACCACACTTGGCTTCACTTTCGAGAATGCTTAGAGACTACAGATATAATATATGCTTAAACATCCTTAGAAAAAGAGACAGTATATAATATGATTTTATTTGAGATGAAGACGAGAAGTTACAAATTGCCAAGATCTAGCACCAGTGAAAAGTTACAAATTGCTGAGATCTAGCACTAGTGTTTGAGCAGAGCAACTTAGCGGGTCCTAGGGCTTGATGAAAAAACACACATGGGGCGGTGGTAAGCCAGAAGCTGTGGCAGCAGACTGCTTTCTGGTGTGTAGTCTCTGGGTAGGAAGCTCTAAGAGAGAAGAGCTGACTCAGTGGAAAGGGCAGACAGCAGAAAGGACTTCCCAGAGGGTCCACGGTCCTTCAGAGAGTTGGAAAGAGAGCCCTCTGACCAAGCTTCCTGCTGGTTAGGTGTTTCAGGACAGACCTTTCCTAGAGGCAGGCTCTCAATGCAAAAGATCCAGAGGAAGAGCTTCCCCTAGCCACCCCACAGGCTGGGGTGCAGGGCAGTGGTGCTGCTGGACCCTGAAGGGTTAATGCTATTGTCTGAAAAACCACATCACTCCCCTGGGAGCTTGGAGATCCCGCTCTCATTTTAAGTAACCCTAACGCACGCGTGTTGAGCGAAGGGTCGTAGCTGGGCTGGGAGAAGAGCGCACCAGAAGGAAGCAGGCTGCACCGCGGGAAGGGACTCTGGTAGGTCTGCAGCGCGGGCTGGCACAGAGGGACACCTCCTGTACACCCACCCTGCCCCAGCTGTGGAGCCTCTTGTAGGGCTCTGAGTGGGAGGGGAGTCCCAGGCCACACAGGTGCTGCCTGAGAAGTGGCAGGGCTCTTGCATCCAGGTGTGGAGCAGCCACAGAGACAGGTGCTGGCCATTCAGGGCAGACAGCACCTTGGCACCTACAAGGGGATATCAGGAAGACAGTAGGTCCAGATGGCAGAGCTGGGCTTAGCTGCCAACTTTCCAGGGCGGAGGGACTCTGGGATGAATGAGTCAGTGGACTCCAGGGACTGAGTGAGTGAAGGTCTTAGTGTCTCCCTCTCCTGTTGTCTGTGATGTGGGGCGCTGTCTCAGGGTGCTCCCTTCTACCATCCATACAGCTGATGCTGGAGAATAGTGAGTAGGGACGGGCAAGCAGCTAGTAGACACTACTGGGCAGAAGGAGGCAGGAGAGGCTTTGGGCATTCCTGTATGGTGATGGAAGGAGCAGGGACAGGAGAAGGGCACCGTGAGCATGTGCTCCCACCCGAGCTAGGCTGGCATGAGGTGACTGACACCTGTGATGGGGTGAGGGAATTCTGCCCATCTACTGCCTGCCTCCCTCCCTCAGATTTCCAGGAACTGGGACCAAGAAGCCTAGAAGCTTGGGCCCCACCCATTCCCCTAGCCTTCTCCACCCAGGGAGGGTGCCTGATGATACCGGAAAGCCCTCCCTCTCGGTCCTAAGTCCTTCCCAAGGAGAGGATGGGGCAAGGGCCAGAAAAGTGTGGGAGCCCGGGCCTTCTACATGCCAGCCCCTTTCTGGCCCTGCTCAAAGGATTGGGGCCCCAGGGGGCTGGGGGACCAGAGTGCACTAAGAGCCTGTGTTTGGAGTTAGAGCTTTGTGGAAATTGAGGGGTTCATGTTAAGTCTAGGGCCTGGGCTGAAAGAGGACATGGGGATTGAGGTTGATTACTGAGTCAGAAGGTGTCAGAGACCCAGGTGAGTGAGGGCCACCTCAGATACTTGCTGCTGTTCTGGTCCTTATGACTCAGCCTCAGGCCCTTCAGCCAACTCATCCAGCTCAGCTGTTTGCTAGAACTTTCACTTCCTCTTCTTCAGATCTGGCTCCTCAGCCACCTCAGGGTCTGCTGGAGGGGATTTCGCCTCCCTAGGAGACCAAGGATGGGAGTACCCAGGGGACTCCCCCAGGGCACAGCTGGGAAATTGAGGGAATGCTGAAGGGGCCATTGGGAAAGGGAAAGGACCTGGGGGGGGGGGGTCTGGGGCAGAAGGGAGGAAGTGGGGAGGTGGGGCCAGAGTTGAGAGAACCCAAAGGGTTCAGTTTCCAGTCTGAAGCACAGGAGAGGGAGGTAGACTAGAGAGGAAGGACAGAAAGAAACGAAAACAGAAAGTGACAATGAGAGCCAGTGACAAATAGAGAAAGGGTTGGGCAAAAGGTGTGAGACAGAGGCCACACTTGAGCGGAATGAACCAGGCAACAGAGAAACAGTAAAGACAAAGGAGAACAGAGAAAAGAGTGGGAGAACATACCACAAAACGATTGATGGCAGGGAGAAAACCAAGAGCCACTGGTGGGTAGGAGCAGGAAGGAAGACGGGAAGAGGGGAGGGGAGGAAAGGGTGAAACTAGGAAGGAAAGGGCAATGAGCTCAAGAGGAAAGGTCAGAGCGGAACAGAAGCCTACAAGGGCCAGTGGGATGGTCCCAAGCGGGTCACTGGACACCCCTGGCTGCTGGGAGTGGGTGAAGCCACAACTTCCCCCTGACCCTTTTCTTTTTTTCTTTCTTTCTTTCTTTTCTTTTTTTTTTTTTTCTAGTGGAGATTGAACTCAGGCTCTTGTGCTTGCCAGGCAAGTGCTTATTCCACTGAGCCATCTCCCAGGCACCTTCCCCCTGACAAGGGTCTCGGGGTGGGACATGGGGGTGTCTCTGCTTCAATTTGTGCTCCACTGAATTACACAAGCCTTTTAAATCCTACAGCCCCCAGAGATGCAGAGACTACAGTCACTGCGAGGGGTGGAAGCCAGGAAGAGGAGCTGGGGGACAGCTGAGCCTGGAGAGGGGTGCAAGGTTGATGTAGGACCCCAGAGCTGGGGCTGCAGGAGGCATCAAGAAGGGCTCCTTGCTGCCCTGCGGCCTCTGCCTACATGCCTCTCTGTCCCAGTGCAGGGAAAGAGGCCTGAGGGGAGGCCAAAGGGGGCCTTACTGCTGCCGGCCTCCAGCAGCCTGAGGAGAAAGGTGGTCAGCTTTGCTCTTTTGGCCCCAGCTCCTTATCCTTCTACCTAAGTGGCTTTAGCTAATAGCATTAAGGAGGTCTCAGGACTAGCCATTCTCCACTTGGGGCTGAGATCAAGGGAGAGGCCAGAGGCTTCTAATGAGATGGAGGATTTGATGGATGGGAAGGGTATGCAGTTTGTTTAAAGGTAACTAGCATGAAATATTCCCTGGGGACCCGCCAGGGTCTGAGGGGCTTCTCTCCCTCATAACCTGGCTGGTTTCTCCACTCTGATCTTAAACATCCCCCACACCCCTACACCCTGGCTCCAATCTGGACTGGACTCTGGCTTCTACATCACAGTTTCTATCTCATTCTCTGAGTCACTGTCCTCGATGGCTCTGACAGCTTGCCCCTTCAACTGCTTTTGTGTTTATAAACACTTGTGTTTTCCCAGTGAATCAATCAAGCAGTTGCTGAGAAAACCTGGCTTTGTCCAATCAATCAAATGATTCAGTCAGTCTACACGGGCTGCTTAGGGGGCCGCAACAGCGAAGTGACTCCATGCAGGTTTCTGCTCTGCATGGGGGCAGCTCTGGGCCGAGGGTGCTGACGTCCTAAACACTGCGGCTCATATATGCGTGCACATTCCTGTCTTCCGCATCCTCTCTGCACCGCCCTCTGTCCATCTGGCTGGCTGTCCTCTAGCTTCCCTGGGTTTTGGCTGAAATTTTTTCTGGCCAGGAGCTCTCATCTGAGCCCCTCCTTTGGCATCCAGGGCCCACTGCCAGGCTCACCTCCTTGCTCCCAAAGTTTCATCCTCAAACCTTCTGCCCTCATTGCCTGATGAGAGCCAAGAGCCTGGAGTCAGACAGACCTGTTTCCAGCCGGCTCCGCCACTTGGCTAGGATCTTGTGCAAGGCTCCTAATCCTTTGAGCCTTAATTTCCTCACCTTGCAAAGTATAACTAGTACCCACCTCACAGGGCTATTGTGAAGAATCAATGAAATAACATGGAAAAAAAGTGTGGGACCAATTTGGGGTGCACAGCAGGTGCCCAACTCACATTAGCAAAAATCATTAAAGATCAGATCTGCTTTGGATGTTTCCTTTGGCTCCAAACCCAGTTTGAGACTTGTTCCCTCTCGTTATCACCATCATCTATATTGCCTTTATTAAATAATGACCTAAAACCTACAAGTGTTGTAATGAACACTTCTATTGGCTGAGGAGATTAACCTTATTAGTAGTAATCTGAATGATGGTGTTGATGACAGTAAAAACTGCTCACTGCCATAGCCCTTCCAGAAACACAAAGTGCCTTAGAGAAACTATACTGATCATTCGAGATCAAGTTATGATCCTTTCTGATTTATGATTCTCAGTTCTCAGCCCCCTCCAAGGCCACTGCATAGAGCCAGCTCTGGCACTGTAGGGGATAACCAGGTTGTACTCAGCTAGTGGGAACCTCAGAACACAGAGGCTGTGTTCGGCTCCTGGCATAAGGAGCAGGGCCTGGGAGGAGGAGGGCACAGAGCAGAGCACCTCCTAGCCTTGGGAGCTGGCATGGCCACAAAGTGTGCATAAAATACACAAGGAATTAAGGTGAAATGCCAAGGACAATTCTCAGACGTGTGGACAGACGGAAGCTTGCTCTTTTCTGGCAGCCCCCACAGTCAGCTCAAGGGGCTCAAGCAGAAAAGAAAGGACTTGTGGGTGGCTGTCGAGCAGGAGTTTTTCAACAGTCAGACTTCCCACAGCCACAGTGCAGACTTCTTAGAGAGCAGAAGCTCTAGGAGTTCTCACAAACCTAGGGGAACGGGGTCCTGGGGAGGAGGTTGCTGGCATCAGGAGATCAGCAGGCTTGATCCCACCTGCAGACAGCACTTAGCTTTTTCATCTGGGTATTCTTTTGGGGGCTACCTAGTTAGCTAAATCTTTTAAACCTTGGGAAATTTCCGTGCATTCATTTTTAATCCTTTAGCACTGTGCAGGGCACAGAGGGTGTCTGGTCTCATAAGTGGGAGGTGTTTATCATCTTCTCTGATGCTAAATCTACTGAGATCTCTACATCTCCAACCAGGAAGTACCATCAGATCCAGCAGGCAGCAGGAATTCTGTCAGCTTCCTCCCAGGAACATTCCTGCCTGGAAACCTTTGCACATACATTTCATAGCCAGGTGTGTTCTGAAACTGAGGTAGAGAGTGCCCAAGCAAAGGTTCCACCAACAAGCTTCCTAATGGCTGGGCAGGAAGGAGGGTAAAAGAAGAGAAGGGGCATCTACTTTAGGAGAGAGTAAAGGGAAAGGAGCATTCTAGCTGTTAGTTTTCACTTTTGTTGTGGTTGTTTTGTTTTGTTTTAGTCTTCATTTCTTTGTGGTGCTGTGCATAGAACCCAGAGCTAGCTAGGCATGGTGACACATGCCTGCAATCCTAGCATTCAGAAGGCTGAGGCAAGAGGATCACCATGAGTTTGAGGATAGTCGGGGTTACATAGTAAGTTCAAGGCCAGCCTGAACTACCTAGTGAGACTCTATCTCAAGAAGACAAAGAACCCAGGGCCACTGGAAGACTAGGCACATGTTCTAATTCTTTATTACTGAGCTACTCTCTACACCCTGCTGTCAATTTAAGAACTGCAAGTGTGCTTGGATCTACCGCCACCCTGCTCACAGTACTTTCCAGAGATGCTCTCAGCCAGGGCCAAGTAGGACTCTAGTGGCCTGTTAGGTAGTCCACTGACCTTGCAGCACTGAGCAGACCTTGGGGAGTAAAGGGTCAGCAAGAAGCCACATGACTTGCTGGTGCTGGGAGTGGGAAGAGTGAGGAGGAGCCTACAACCCGAGGCATCTGGGATTCTCTAACTTTCTAACACCTATAGCTTCTCTTGGCTATAGCCTAGAGGATAGACCTTGCTACACTAAGCATAGCCCAAGGATCAGCAGCGGGGCAGCCACAGCATCTCCTCAGAACTTCAGAATCTGAGGTTCACCCATTTCATCTGAATCAGAATCTGCACTTGAAGAGACACCAGAATGATCATCTTATGCACATTAAATTTAAGAAACACAGCCATAGATTATTTTTGGTTTGGTTGCTTTGTTTTGTTTTTTGAGACAGGGTCTCCATATGTAGTCCAAGCCAGGCTTGAACTTGCTATGGAGCCAAGGCTGATCTCAAACTTACAATACGCCAGCCTTAGCCTCCTAAATCCTGGGATACCAGGCACCCACAACCATGCCAAGCTAACGAAATGATTTTTAAATGTGAGGAGGCCGCACCACAGGGTCACATGTCCTCCAGACATGAGTGCCTACCATATCCTAGTGAAGAGCAGTGCTTCCCTCCTACCAACTCCACCAGAGAGGGCTCCTGAGCCTGGTCCTGGAACCCTGCTGGGACACAGTCCTGAACACCACAGAATCTCCCGCCCGAAGGCAGCCCCAGGCCCAGTGTCCCCGTGACAGCCTCTCCTGTCCTCCTGCGATCTTTCTGCACCTTGTTCCATCCAACAGTGATCGTGGAAAGCAGCCTCCTGCACCATCATCCTCTCTTCCCTTTGAAGAGTTTACTCAGATTGTTTTTCCTCCTTACATCTATATCAAGCCAGTCTATGTCAGCGTCACTCATTCCCTTTCCTTCCCTCCCCAGGAAGGAAACACCATGATCCCCTCTTCCTTGCCCCTGGTTTATTAACTGAACAAATGCTTCCAGAGCACCTATGGGTACAAGGCTGAGTCCTGCCCTGGGTGTAGGGAAGTTTCCTGCTTCAGCCTCCCTTCTCTTCCCTGGACTGAGCTTTCTTTCCTTCCTGACCTCTATTCCTTCTTTCTTTCCCTTCCTCCTAAGAAGTGGCTGTTCCCAACCCTAGGACTCAGCCTCAGCTCTCTCTTCCCTGCACTAGACCATGCACTGTAGCTGCTTAGCTGAGGGCATCCCGGCCACCCCTGGCAACTACTGGATCTCAGGTGAGCCTCTCTGCCGGGCCCCCTACACTCTTGCAGCTGCCATGGGGGGAGGGGCTCGGAGTAGCACTGCAGCCCTCACACTCCCTTCCCCACCCCAGGCTTGGCCTTCCCTGACTGGGCCTACAAACCTGAGTCCTCCCCAGGCTCCCGGCAGATCCAGCTGTGGCACTTCATCCTGGAACTGCTGCAGAAGGAAGAGTTCCACCATGTCATCGCCTGGCAGCAGGGAGAGTTTGGGGAGTTTGTCATCAAGGATCCAGATGAGGTGGCCCGCCTCTGGGGCCGCAGGAAATGCAAA
>NDGN011314723.1:0-16839 GCA_002564285.1 Tympanoctomys barrerae | reverse complement strand
AGCTCAGTAGAATAAGCGCTTGCCTGGCAAGTGCAAGGGCCTGAGTTCAATCCCTGGTTCCGCTGAAAAAGGGGGGGTATTTATTTATTTACATATTTTCTTAATGTATTTAGTATGGGATTTACAGGGTCTCACCACACAGATCAGACTCGTAGTGATCCTTCCTGTTTCTCAGCCTCCCAAGCTCTGGGATTACAGGCGCCTGCCAGCATGTCCTGTCTCAATGTCTGAGTGCACCGTGTGGGCAGGACTGTGGTCTTTATTTTGAGACAGGTTCTCAAAATGAAATGATGCAGTTCAGGCTAGCCACAAAGTAGCCCAGGCTGGTCCTCCTGTCTCTGCCTCCTGAGTGCTGGAGTTACAGGCATGCACCACCATACCCAGCTTGTTTCTGTGGCAGGGTCTCACTATGTAGTTTATTTTTTTTTAAATATATTTAGTATAAATAAATAAAATGTATTTAGTACAGGGTCTCACTGCACAGATCAGACTTGTGATCCTCCTGTTTTCAGATTCCCAAGCACTGGGGTTAAGGGCTTGTACCACCACGCCCAGTCTCAGTTGCTGTCTTAGTGTGCCCTGGGGGTGGGGCCAGCAGGCACGGGGATCAAACCCTAGTCTTCAAGCGCTTGCCTAAGCAGGCGCTTTAGTCCACTGAGCTATCTGGATAGCCCTTCCCTATGTTAATGGACAGCCTTTGGACTTACTGCATAGGGCTGGAGAGATGGCTCAGTGGAATAAGTGCTTCCCTGGCAAGCGTAAGAGCCTGAGTTCAATCCCCGGTTCTGGGGGAAAAAAAAAAATCTGATGAACTTACTGCATAACCTAGGACCCCCTTGAATTTGCAGCAGTGCTCCTGGCTCAGCCTCCTTAGTCTGGCTGGATCCAAGTGTCCTGCTATGACAAAAGTCTCTCTACACAGTGTTGCCCCAGAGCCATGCCTCGCCTGCCCCTTCTCACCCAGTGGTTTGAATCAGCACCTGCAGGGGGCTATTCATGACTTAACATGGGGTACATGTTGGTTCAGGGTGACTGGTAGCCAGAAAGCCAAGGTGTCCTGTTGTCAGACCCTGGCAGGGCATGAGCTTGTGGGCTGGGGCCTTGGACACTGGGCCACCGGCTGTACAGCACAGGCTCCTGAGCTCCCAGTGGAGGCCCCAGAACCATCCTTGTAACAGGAAACTGGGCAAGGGCAGGAGGTGTTCAAGGGCAGGCAGCTCTGGGCCACCCACCCAGGGCTGCAGACAGCTCTGTGTGCAGCTGGCCTCCTGACAGCGCGGGGACCCCGTCATCCCACCCGGCTCTAGGTAAACTAGAGGCACCTGGCAGGCTCTGGGCATCTGCCTTGCTCCTGTCTTCTACACTAATTGAGGGCCTGCTGTGTGTGGCCATCTTCGGGGGCCGCTCAGATGACCTCTTCACTCCCTCCAGGCAAGGGTGGTGAGCGGGGCACATACCCTGCCTTCGGGAGAGAAGCAGGTGTCGGCGGCCTGACGCAGGTGAGTGCTGCGGGCCCTTGAGCACTCTGACCACCCCCCTTTTTTTCTTTCCCCCACTTGCTATACTTGAGGATTATACCCAGGGCCTATGCACTAAGGTCCATCCTGAGCCCTTTTTTATTTTGAATTATGAGACAGGGTCTCTGTAAGTTGCCAAGTTCCCCAGGCCAGACTGGAACTTGCCACCTTCCTGTGTCAGCCTCCCAGAGTGTTGGGCTTACAGGCACACACCATGGGACCTGCCCTGGCTCTCTGTTGTCCTCATGGAGATGACAGTGAGGCTTGACCTCCACAGTGCCTTGGATCCCAGAACAGGGCAGATGTCGGGAAAGCTGGTTCACAGACAGGCCCTGAGCTTTGCAGTTAGTGGGTTTTATAAACAGCTGGCTAGCCCAGCACCCCCATGACCTGTCCTCCCCACCAGGCTGGCTTCCTGCCAGGAGAGTTGGCCCTCAGCAGCCCTGGGCCGCTGTCACCATCGGGTGTCAAGGGCAGCCCAGCGTATTACCCCTCATTCCCCAGCAACTCCCGGCGGAGAGCCGCAGACAGTGGCCTAGGTAAGTGGGATGGGGTGTGGCAGGCAGATGGGGCTGCTGGGGCTCGCTGCATATCTTCCTGCTAGCCAAGGAGATGGGAGTTGCCACCGACATGTGCCTTCAGGTCCTGGCCAGTCCCAGGTGGGAGGGGCAGAGAAGAGCAGATAGGGCTGAACCTTGTGGTTCCTGAAGTCCCAGCCCCTACAGCACCTGGAACCCTGAGCCAGGTTAGGTTCCCAGGAGCTGTGCTGCATTGTTTGTAGCTGCAGACACTGTCTAGTGTCAGGTCCCCATGTCCCTGAGCCTGAGGCCAAAGGTGCTGTCGCTCAGAGACACAGCTCCCACACATGGGCCCTTCTGTGAGGTGCCTGGCAGCCTCTCTGTGCCGCTGAGGGGTGCTACTGCTGGAGCAGTTTGAACAGTGAGGTCCCTATGAGCAAGGGTAAGGGCCCCTGGGTGGGAGCCGAACAGAGCCGCTGCGCCTGGCCTCCTCCTGCCTCAGTGGGGATCATGATGTCAGAGACTCACTGCTGCTCTGTGCCTGTCCCTGAGTGGTGGGGAAGGGATCTCTCGTGCCAGCTCAGCATTGCCAGTGTGACTGTGGTGGTGGCTTTGCACACAGAACCCATGAGCTGTAGGGCTGGGTGTGCGATGTGAGGGTGACTATGGGTGGCCTTCTCATCACATGATTTTCTGGGCTCATAGGGAGCTCCTAGATGATGAGTAGTGTGCACGGCGGGCATGGGGGTTCCCGGGTAGCACAGGGCTGTGCCTGGAGCGGTGAGCCGTGAGGGCAGCCATGGAGACCTTAACTCCTCTTCCTTGTGCAGACTCACAGCCCAAGAAGGGCCGGAAGGTCCCGCCTGGTCTTCCTTCCTCGGTGAGTGGGGGGCCTGGGGGACCCCATGTACCTGTGTGTCTGTGCCCCCAAGGCCAGGGGTCACAGCAGCCCAGAGGGTACTTCCAAGGCGTGGCCCTGGTCTGAGGAGCAATAGGGAAACCTGGCCTTAGCCTTCATCTCTTGCATAGTTGATCCTGTGGCCATGTTGATAGGGGCTGTGGGGCTCAGCACACAGGGCATCCTGGGGACACTACTACATGTTGTCCCCACTCCCTTGGGTCTGAGTAATGCTGCTACCCTGTTCCCACTTGCACTGAGTCGGGATCAGGGTGACACCCAAGCTGTTTTAGGATTCAAATTGTCTTGATTCATGCAGTCTCTCTACTTCCCTGAGCTCTACCAACCTGGCCCAACTGGCATCAACTGGACCCCATCACTGTCCTCTGTTGAGCCCAGCCTGGGCTCCAGGCAGCAATAGATGTCCTTTGACCTACCTAGGGTCAGCCATGCACAGACATTACTCCAGGGCCCTGCCCCTGAGACCCCAGGTCTGTATGGTTGGGGCTTAAGGCCAGGGAATGTTACTCAGAATGTAGGATCTCCGGTGGCACACAAAGGGAGAGGTGAGAGTATTCGAGCTAGGGCTTTGATGATTTGATAGGAGTTTGCTAAAGGGAAGAGAAGCTGTTCTGAGCAGAAGCCAGTCTGAGGTGAGGCTAGAACTTTGAAAGGAAGGAGGCAGGGAGAAGTAGATGGGAAAGAAAGAGGAGAGGGACAGGAGGCCAATAGCACATCTGCCTCTGGGACAAGGGGCGGATATAGGCACAGTTGGGATGTCTTACAAGGAAAGAAGTAGGGCAAGAGGTAGGTTGGGGATAGACTGATGGCTGGCTATGGCCTCCTGCCTGAGTGTTCCCCTGCCTACCCACAGGTGTACCCCCCCAGCTCAGGTGATGACTATGGTAGGGACGCTGCCTACCCCTCCGACAAGACCCCAGGCAGCACCTACCCCACCCCCTTCTACATGGCAGACGGCAGCCTGCACCCCTCAGCAGAGCTCTGGAGCCCTCCAGGCCAGGCGGGCTTCGGGCCCATGCTGGGTGGCACCTCGTCCCCCCTGCCCCTGGCGCCTGGTACAAGCAGCTCTGTGGGCAGCAGTGCATTCAGCGGTCTCCAGCAGCCTGAACGCTTGGTAGGTTGGGTAGGAGGGCAGCGGGGCGTCCCTACCTTTCTGATGATCTCCCCGCTTCCTGACTAGCCCCTACCTACCCAGGGCTACCAGCTGCACGGAGCCGAGGGGAATGGTACCCTCCCAGCTGTGGCCTCTTTCTCTTCGGGGCCTGGAGCCACCTACAGCAGTGTCTCTAGCCACACGCCTCCCGTGTCTGGGGCCGACAGCCTTCTAGGTACAGGAATACTGGATAGAGGAAGTAGGTGCTGGGGCATGCACGGGGCCCCTTTGCTGTCTCCTGAGGACCTACAATGGTCCCCAGTGCTTCACCCCAGGGAGGCAGATGTCATGGGTTCCACAGCCACTGGGTCTGGGGTGGGGCACCTCTGCCTACCCTTGGCCTGGATAGCTGTGTACAGGAGCAGGGTCTGTCACTGGGCATCCAGGCTAGCAGCCGCTGCAGAGGCTGGGCCTCACCTCTCTCCACCCACAGGCTCCCGTGGGACCTCAGCTGGCAGCTCGGGGGACGCCCTCGGGAAGGCCTTGGCCTCGGTGAGGCGGGGGCCCTGGGGGTCAGGGTGGCTGTGACCTCACTGCACAGGTCTATCCTGACTGCCGCCCTGTCCCATCCCCATGCAGATCTACTCCCCAGACCACTCCAGCAGTAACTTCTCGCCAACCCCTTCGACCCCTGCAGGCTCTCCACATGGCCTGGCTGGTAAGTGAGCAGCAGGGGGTCCTACAGTGAGTTCATCTCCTGCAGGCCATCTGGGCAGGCTCTCTGGAGGACATTGCCTTGACTCTTCTCAGTGATGTGCGCACCTAGCAGATCCCTGGGGCTGTGTTCAAAGTGCCCAGGCTATAGGCAGGTGTGGTCTGTATCTGTCTTCTAGCACTCAGGGAGGCTGAGCCTGGAGGATCACAAGTCCGTGCCCAGTTGCTTGCAAAATCCTCCCTCCCTGCTCCTATGCCTACACCTCTTCCTCTTGTGTCCCTCCTTCCAGGGACGTCGCAGTGGCCCCGCGCAGGAGCCCCTGGTGCCTTATCACCCAGCTACGATGGGGGACTCCATGGCCTGGTGAGCTTCCCTGCCCACCAAGAGGCTGGAGGTGATCAGCTGTGTCTGCCATGTCTTGCAAGGGCACCTCAGGTCCCTGTGACCAGCAGAGTTGCCATGGGATGGGTGGCCCTTGACAGGATGTCTGGAAAGGGTAGGGCATACCTGTAAGTGATGTCAGCTACTTGGAAGCCTGAGACAGGAGAATCCCAAATCCAAGTATGAGGCCAGCCTGGACAAGTTAAAGATACACTGGAAAAAACTAAGAATGTTAGGAAGAGGGCAGTGACCATGTGCTGTGCGCATGGGTTCTTGGGTCCAGGCTCTCACTGCCCATCACCCCCACACAGAACAAGATGGAAGACCACCTGGACGAGGCAATCCACGTGCTCCGCAGCCATGCCGTGGGCACAGCGGGCGACATGCACAGCCTGCTGCCCAGCCATGGCTCTCTGGCCTCGAGCTTTGCTGGCCCTGTGCCAGTGGGTGGGCGCCACACAGGCCTGGTGAGTGTCAGGGAGGGAAGGGCAGGAAGGGTGGCAGGAGGCTGGCCTCTTGTCCCTGCCTCATGTCCCCGGCCCTTCCTCCCATAGGTCGGGGGTGGCCATTCTGAGGATGGTCTTGCGGGCAGTGCCAGCCTCCTGCACAACCACACGGCCCTCCCCAGCCAGCCTGGTACCTTGCCAGACCTTGCTCGGCCATCTGACTCTTACAGTGGTGAGTCTCTTATCCTAGCTTCAGGTGTTATAGGGGCTGCAGGCTTGGATCTGCAGCTGAGAAACCAAGGCACAGAAACACGACAAGGCACCCAGGACCTGGCCAGGCCAGGCCAGGCCAGAGTCAGCTCCTTCACAGCATGGGGTGGGGAGGCTGGCTCTGGCTCTCGGGCAGTTGAGGTGAGAAGCCATGGCTGTTTTCCCTTTGGAGGTGCCAGTGACCCAGGGCTTGGTGTGTGGGGTGCAGGCAGACAACAGGCCTGGGCTGTGCCCACGCATTCACTATGCTGAGCCTCTTGGTACAGAATGGGAGCATGTGTGGTGTTGGTACTGTTTGGGGCTCCAGGGAATAAAAGGCAGAGTAGAAGTTGGGTGCTGTGCTACACCTCTTTTGGCCCTGCATCTGAAAGGCTGAGGCAGGATGGCAAGTTTTAAGCCAGCCTAGGCATTTCAGTGACTTAGTATGGTCCTGTGTCAAAATAAAAAGGGATAGGGTGCAGCTCAATGCCAAGGCCCTGTTGAAATGGAGGCAAAGGGGAAATCGGGATGCTTAGCGTCAGTGGTATCCAGGAGAGGAGGGAATATTAAGCACAGTTTGGGAAGGGGTAAGTATGGGTGGGTACCAGAAGGAGTCCCAGGCAGTGGGCAGGGCCTGTGCAAAAGCCCTGGGCAGGTTGGTGGCAGATACGTTAAAGACCCACATAGCTGGAACAGGGAGGAGGGGAGGGAGACAGGACAGGCAGGTCATGCAGGGCAGGACACCAGCTTTGGCCCCGAGGAGATGAGAGGCATGAAGGGCTGTGGGCAATGGTGCTGTCTCTGCTGCCCTCCAGCAGCTGCGGGGAGGTTAGAAGTCAGCGGTGCTGCCCAGCATCCTACAGTGCTCAGAATGACCCACCCCCAAAGTCAGCAGTGCCAAAGGGTCTCCTGCCTTTAGTCCTTCACCTACAAGTCGTCTGGTCCCTTCCTTGCCTGCTTGTCTGTTGCACGCTGGGCTAGTTCCACAGCTGGCATTTTGCTGAGAGTATCTTGAGAGCTGAATTCAGTGTGGCTGAGAGTCCTCACACCAAGCTGTCTCTTCTAAGGGGGGTATCTGCAGCTGGTTCCTGGATGTCTAGGGTACACCCCGTGGGACTGGTTCTTAGGCCTGAAGTCAGCTTCCCTCTGCCAGTGTACATCCCCAGGCCACCTGTGGGAGGTACTCTTGAAGCAGGTGTGGTGGCACTGGTGCCTGAGCGCCCACCTTCCAGAGCCATGCGAGGAAGTGGGGCTGCTGAGGAAACTCCACCAGCAGTGCATGGGCATTGCCAGGCTCCTTGGTTTGCCAGCTTTTGGGTTTGAGACAGTTGTTTTGTTATAGTCCTGATTTACATTTCTTTAGTTTCTGGGTGTGATGAGGGTTTCTGTGTGTTGAACAGCTTCTTGAGGTGCTGTCCTTGGTTTTCTGTGAATCCACTTTTCTCTTACTCTTGTGAAGTTGTTTGCATATTTTGGGGATTTTTTTTAATTTTTACTTTTTTTGTGTGTGTGGAACTGGGGATTGAACTCAGGCCCTTTTGCTTGTCAGGGAAGCGCTTATTCTACTGAGCAATCTCTCCGGCCCCTACTTTTTTTTTGAGACAGGCTCTCACTATGTAGTTTGTCCTGGCCCTGTGCTCACTTGTGAGCCTGTCTCAAACTCATCCAGAGTGCTGGGATGACAGGCCTGTGTGCCACCATGCCCAGTTCCTCTTTGTATGTTTTGGAGACCAGTCCTTTGTTATTTATACTTCATTATGAATACCTTCTCTGGATTCTTTTTTTGATGATCCTGAGAATTGAACCCAGGGAGCAGGAGGTACCAATGGCACACACCTGGCATTACAACACTCTTCAGAGACTGAGGCAGGAAGATCACAAGTTTGAGCCCAGTTTAGGCAATTTACTGAGGCTATCTCAAAATATAAAATGAGAGCTGAGCGTGTAGTTGAGCGGCACAGTGCCCGTCTGGCAAGCACAAGGCCCTGAGTTGGACTTTTTGGTACCAAAAAAAAATGGGAGCCACAGTCAAGCTGAGGCAGGAGGATCACCATGAATTTGAGCCTCAACTGGGCCACATAGTGAGTTCAAGGCCGGCTTGAACTATATAATTAGACCAATCTTTAAAAAAGTAAAAAGCTTTAGGGATGTAGCTCAGTGCAAAGATCCAGGTTTTAACCCCCAGCACTGTCAAAATAAGTGTCCTCCAGTTCTTAACTCTGGAACTAGTACCTGTGTATGATGAGGTAGAAATCCAGTTTGTTCATCATTTTGGGGTTCTTTTCTTTCTGCAAAGGCCTGGATATCCCAGGTTGGCTTGTGGCCACAGGAGAGTCACAGGAGACAGCCCCTGACCTAGGACTTGTTACAGGCCTGGGCCGGGCAGGTGCCGTGGTGGGTGCAGGCGAGATCAAGCGGGAGGAGAAGGAGGATGAGGAAAACGCATCAGCTGCTGACCCCGCAGAGGAGGAGAAGAAGGAGCTGAAGGCCCCACGAGCACGGACCAGGTGCCAGCCCCCTGCGTCCCATGCCCCTTGCCCCAGCCCCCAGTCGCCGCCCCGCCTCACTGTCTCCCTCTGGCCCCTGGCCCCCCTCCCCCATAGCCCAGACGAGGACGAGGACGACCTTCTCCCCCCAGAGCAGAAGGCCGAGAGGGAGAAGGAGCGCCGGGTGGCCAATAATGCCCGCGAGCGGCTGCGGGTGCGGGACATCAATGAGGCCTTTAAGGAGCTGGGGCGCATGTGCCAGCTGCACCTCAACAGCGAGAAGCCCCAGACCAAGCTGCTCATCCTGCACCAGGCTGTGTCGGTCATCCTGAGCCTCGAGCAGCAAGTGCGAGGTCAGTGGGCGCCGTTGGCGGCGTCCGCATCCCCTGTTCTGCTGCCTCCCAGCTTCGGAGCCGCCCCTGTGACTGGCCCCGCCTACTGACTGACCGTGCTTCTGACTGGCCACGCCTCCCGCCCTGACGTGACTGCCCATTCGCTGGTCACGCCTCCCAAGCGTAGCGCTCTCCCCAAGGCCTGCCTGCCCGGTGCACTTACTGCCCTCTCCTCTGCTTTCTCCACGTGCACACACTTAGACACTGGTCCCTCCCCGACCCTCTCTTCCACCCCAACCACATCGCCCACCACAGACAGACTGTTCCCAACCCCACTGACGACAACCCTCCGCCCTGCCTGGCCTCGTGACCCTCTGGGCTGGGAAGGACTGAACTGTGGGCTCCTCAGGCCTGGCTTTGCCTCCCAGTGCATCCCTGGACCCAGTTCCCTGACTCCTACTCATGCTTTATGGGCAGTAGCCCACCCCCACCCCCAAGAGTCTAGAGGGTACAAACTCTTGTCTAAACCACCAGGGCTGCATGTAGCACAAAGCTTTTCAAGCCTGGCCTGTACTTTTGACTCAGTTGCACATCTGCAAGTGGGGGGTTTTGTTTGTTTTATTTCGGGTTTTGCGGTGATGGGATGGAACTGTGGCCTCGTGCATGCTCCCCAGGGTCTCTGCCCACCCTATGTCGCAGGGCCAGGTGGGGATGGACGGTGAGGGCCCCGCCCTGTGACTGGCTCCCCTTCCTTGCTGGCCGCTGCTTCTTTAACCCGCTCCTGTGCGTCCCTTAACCTTTCTTTCCCACAGCCACTGCCACCCTGGCTCGGAGGTGACCGCGTCGCCCAAGTGGCATGTGTGTCCTGCTGCGTCCCCATGCCTCCTCTCTGCTCTCTGCTTGTCGCTCCCTGCCACCGCCGCCTCTGCTCGCACGGCGGCCCCCCACCTCGCACTTGCTGCCAGGCTCCTGGGGCCCCTCCCCCAGGTCCCCAGGCCTGGGAGGAAGGACAGCACCCACACAGCCGGCCTCAGGGTTTCAGTTTGGTCTGCGCGCTTGTCCTGGGCTCCAGCCGTACCTGAGGGCAGGCTGGGCAAGTGGAGTAACGTCTCGGTGCTCCTGGGTGCCTACAGGTTCCATGGGCAATGGGCACCCACTCTGCCTAGGGGAAAGCCAAGGCAGGGGAAAAGGACATTTATCCCTTTTAGAGCTATGGCTAGGCAGGACCAAGATAGGGCCTGTATCCCTGGGGGCACAGAACAGCTGGTCCCTTGTGGGTTCTGCAAAAGGGAAGTCCAGCACCACGTGGTCGGTGATCCCAAGCTGTCCAGGAGGGGTCACAGGTACGGTTTTTGACAGGTTCCTAGAGTTGAAAGCCTGGTTCCCGCCCAGTGCCCCAAGGAGCTCGTGTTTTCCTGGCTCACCATCCCAGGCCCCTGGGATCCGGGTTTTGGGGACCCAGCCGCTTCCAGCAGGGCAGGTCACTTTGTGTTGTCTCCCAGTCCACTCAGTCATCCAGGTTGCTCTGGAGAGGGAAGGTCGTTCCATAGGGGGGGCGGAGCAGGACACCCAATGAGGTCACACTCCCTACACCCAAGGTGTGGGGACAGCCAGTGGGACAGAATCTCTTCCCCAAGCAAGCACCATCCTCAAAAGACCCACTGCATCCCCCCTTGAGCCTTGTTCTCTGGACCAACCCGTCAGCCCATTTTTAGAGGGACTGTGTACGGTGGTCACGGTTACTATGCCCTAGTCACAAGCACCCATCATGCCTCACGCTATCACCAGCTTCTGTTACCCACAGAGGCACATACCAACACTTCTCATCTACACCCACTGTCCCTCATCTTGCTGCATCCAACACTAGCCATCACCCACATCCGTGGCCACCTTCACTTACATCCGCGGATGCCCTTCCATGCCCCGCCCTGCCCGTGACTAATGGAGGCCCCGGTGCTGTGACCCAGCAGTACGGAAGAGGTGCTGTCTTTGGAGGAGAAGGACCTGAGGGACCGGGAGAGGCGCATGGCCAATAACGCGCGGGAGCGGGTGCGCGTGCGCGACATTAACGAGGCCTTCCGGGAGCTGGGGCGCATGTGTCAGCTGCACCTCAAGTCCGACAAGGCGCAGACCAAGCTGCTCATCCTGCAGCAGGCTGTGCAGGTCATCCTGGGCCTGGAGCAGCAGGTGCGAGGTAGGGTCCCCGGCTGGCGCAGATGGACGCCCCCACCCTGTGGCTCTCCGTCATCCCAGAGGCCACAGGACCCATGGATGAAAGCAGCTCCACCAAGTGCAGCATCCCCACCCCTCCCTGCACTCTGTCCCTGGTGGGCCCCTTCCAAGGACCCATCCCCACGCCGCTCTCTCTCCCTCCCAGAGCGCAACCTGAACCCCAAAGCAGCCTGCCTGAAGCGACGAGAGGAAGAAAAGGTGTCGGGTGTGGTCGGGGACCCCCAGATGGTGCTTCCTGCTGCTCACCCTGGCCTGAACGATGCCCACAATCCTGCTGGGCACATGTGACAAGGACACGACGAGGGACCAGTCTAGCTCCAGGGCTCCTGCATTCAGATGTTGCTGGAAGGGTCCTGGAATCTCCGTGGGCCCAGCCCAAGGGTCCACACACAGGGCTGCCTGGAGCCCCCGAGACCTGGAGACCAACCTGAAGGGGACAAAGGGGTCCAGGCGACCTGGCTTTCTGTTGTGACCACCTTCACCCACACTGGCTGGCCACTGGCCCCGCAAATCCTGGCGCTGCATCTTGGCCCCAGGGACCAGGCTGAAAGGGGCATTTTTTTCCTTTTTTGGGGGCGGGGGGACATTATAAACAAGACCAGAAACCAACAAAATAACACTTTGTCAGAAAAGAAAAAAAAATGCCTTAAGTATATAAAGTTATGGAGGACTCGAACACATCACTCTGGAGGAGGGTGACCCTGCAAAGTTGGCTTCTTCGAAAGCCGCCAGCAAATCGTGCCTAAGCGTATTTTTTTTAAGGAGAATAAAAAGAACATTAGTTATGAGGGTTTTTTTCTAATGTAGAAGAAATTAGCAAGAATGTTGCCTTCAGTCTTTTTTTTTTTAAGCTTTCTTTTGCATATGTTTTATAAGCAACAAACTTTTGTATGAAAGTCTCGTGTCTCTTGCTGTTTCTAGAAGAGAGCGGTGCATTTCATGATCAACCAGATTATTAAAAGTATTAAAAAGACCCAATGTCGACCTCGGGTCCCCCTACCCGACGCTTGGCACCCCAGGCACTGTGCAGTCTCACCGCCACATCCCGCCTCTTGCATATTGTAAGATGGCCAAGCTTTGCCTTACTCCATTGTGCGCAGTGATGGGTGGGACTTGCCCTAATGGGGTTCCTCTTCCCTTTCTCAGGAACAGGGTACCCTTGTCAAAGGTTCTGAGCCTCAGACAAGGGAGGGAAGGAAAAAAACCCTAAGGGTCCTCCAAAGCACCTGTCCCACCTGGTCAACCTCTCCCCAGGACACTGAGCCCACATCCTGTGTGCCTACTTCGGTGTGACACTAGCACAAGCTGGGGATGTAGGTAAGTGTGGCATAGAACGCTTTCCCACCTGATCTGACCCTACCTTGACAACCACGCTGGTGCTAACTGATGGCCAGGACCCATCAGCCTCTACTTGGGATAGGGAGGAGGCACAGCATAGTTCTTAGCCTCAAGGGCAGCCGGCTGCACGTCTTTGCTCACCACAGACATCCTCCTGCAGAACTAAGAATTGGGCTGCTCTGGAGGCTGAGGCAGGAAGAGCCTCATTAATAAATGGCTATTGCTTGCTCTGGAATCCAGTGTCCAAAACTCAGCAGTGGAAACAACCCTGCAGAAGGTGATGGGGAGACTGGCAGCTCCTGGAATGCTGTGTGGGGGCGAGATGCTGACAGCGTAGTGGAATTGCCAGTGGTGTTGGGTCCTCAGCTCCAGGGCTACAGAGCTCTCGAGTGTCATTGCACTGTTGCTGGCCTCTTGGGTTCCTTGCTCCCATCACTGGCCCCCTCGCTGCCTGAATCTGGGCATGCCACTTTGTGCCTGGAGCCTCCCATGGCTCCCCGTCACTGAGGCCTTAAGCTCCACAATCCCAAGCGGTTTGCTCATGACTTCTCCAGGCCTCTGGTGAGCTGGGTGGCCGCAGGGCTGTTGGAGACCTGTCTCTTGCTCTGCCAGGACCTGGGGCCTCCATTGTGCAGAAGTCACAGCTGCCCACTCAGGGGTGCAAGACCTTCCTGGCCATTTAAGACCCGTGGTGCCCTGCTGTCAAGACGGAGGAGGTGGGACCCTCAAGAACAGGGTATCTTTTTTTTTTTTTTTTTTTTTTTTTTTCAGTACTGGGGATTGAACTCAGGACCCTGCGCCTGCCAGGCAAGCACTTACTCTACTGAGCTATCTCCTGGCCCAGAGACAGATAGTGGACTACATCACCTTCTTAGGCAGAGCATAGCGGCTGGATGCTGTGCCAGCTCCACCCTTGGAGCACACTGAGAGCTACTGAGACTGGGTGTGGTGGCACAGGCCTATAATCCCAGTGCTTGGGATGCTAAAAACAGAATAATCACTATGAGTCTGTTTAGTGAGACCCTGTAGACCCGGTACTAAAATACATTTTTTTAAAAAAGTACCCTGTTCTTGCTTAACTCTGTCATGTCTAAAGTGATGCTGGGGGGGCGGGAAGATAGCTCAGTGGAATAAAGCACTTGACCTGGCAAGTGCAAGGACCTGAGTTCAATCCCCGGTTCTGAAAAAAAAAGTGATGCTGGTGGCCAAGCCTGGTGGCACACACCTGTCATCCCAGTACTTTGGTTGAGGCAGGGGCTTTGAAAGTTGGAGCCCAGCTTTTCTTTCCTCAGTGACTCAGCCATATAGAGGATGGGACATGATTGGCAGAAAGTAGTTTGCAAGAAGAAAAAATGATACTGAAAAAAAAAATGATACAGGGTTGCTGGGCATAGTGGCGTACCCACCAGCATTTCAAAAAGTGGAATCAACAAGGCTAGGAGGCTTCAGGAGCTAATGGGGCCAGCTGGGGCCTGCAGCACTCAGGGCCTGTCCCCATCTCTTTTCTCCAGATGACTTTTTCTTTCCCTTCTCCAGTCTCTGTGACAGCTTCTATAGCCTGCTTTTAAAGTTTCCACCAATGGACTGACCCCAAAGTGCTAAAACTTCAGAACACCTGGAAAGATCTAGGATACCATCCAGCCTACTAGCAACCACCAACCCTGGTATCCACACTGCCTTCTCTACATTTGGGCCTTGGCCAAGGACCAGGCAGGTGGGACCCAGTAGGCCCTGGAGCACTGCAGAGGGAGCTGGTCAGGGCTGAACAGGCAAACCCACGGGGCTGTGCCTTACCACTACTTGTGATGCTGGCCCAGTCTTCTAGATAATGACCCCAGTTCCCATCCTTTTATCCTCCATCCCCATGTAGGGGATTGAATTCAGGGCCTTTACACTGAGCTACAACCCAAACGTTAATTTTTAATTTTATGTATTTTTATTTATTTTTGAGACATGGTTTTGCTATGCAGTTCAAACTGGCCTTGTACTTACTTTGTAGCCCAGACTGGCCTCAAACTCACAGCAATCCTCCTGTCTCCGCCTCTGGGGTGCTGAGATGACAGGCATGTGCCACCACATGTGACTTGTAAATTCTGAGACAAGGTCTGGCAGCTAATCAACCCAAGAAGGCTGCCTGAGGAAGGTACACTGGATGGAATGAAAAGGCACATTGGTACACTGGCTGCTGGCTGTCTGCTGACCTCGTCGCTCTTCTTTCTGTGGTTTAAATATCTGCGTCCATGTTTAGGGCTATTTTCTCTTTTGGGGGTGGGGGTACCTGGAATTAAACTCAGGACCTCATGCTTGCCAGGCAAGTGCTGCGCCACTGAACTAATTCCCCAGCCCCTTATTACTATTCTTTCATCCCACACCTGCTGTGCGTGTGAGTTGGGGCTGGACGCTGGAGGTTTATGTACTAAGCTACCTGACAGGCTCTGGGGGTTGGAGGAGGCCTGGGCTGGAGGAGGAAGGCGCGCTCAGCGCCGCAGCAGGAAGCTGCAATTCCCCGGTACCTGTCGGGTGCGGGGCTCCCGTGAGACCTGACTCCCTCTGCTGCCGGCTGGAGGAATCGCCGGCTCACACTTAGGAAAATGTGCAAATTTCCGACCAAACGTTCAAAATGAGCAGACTGCCGGGGAGATAGCTCAGTGGAATAAATGTGAGTTCAATCCCCGGTTCCGAAAAAAAAAAAAAAAAAAAAAAAAAAGAGCAAGCAGGGACACTCCATTTGGCCAGAATTCCGCAGCAACTCTGTGACAAACCCCGACGCCACCACCCACAAGTAGGCTTAAATCCCAGCCTTCCCCTTCTGATTCTGGACAAGTCCTTTAACCATTAGCCCTCAGTTCTCTTCCTTAAAAGTAAATCTGGCATTAAATGCTGGGATTACACGCGGCCGGCACCGCACCCAGCCAGGCTGCGACCTTTCCGTGCAGACTGTCTAAGTTCCTAGGGGCTAAACAACCCCGGAGGGCTGCCTGAAGGGGGTACACTGGATGGAAATGACTCCTGTACAAATTCACCGCTCAATTCTGGGACATCCTGAGTTAGCCACAGGCGGCTGCGCAGGCAGGTGGCACTCTGACACGTAGAGACACAACCCTACGCGACACGTGTCGAGACCATCCGCCCAACAACAACGTAACTACTAACGTTTTCCTACCGTCCCCGGAAGTGACTGTAAGTGACTTCCGGATCTGCGCGCACAGGGCCCTGTGTACGCATGCGCAGTGCGGCCGGAGTGCCAGGGTGACCTAGTTCCCTGACAGAGCTACGATGTTGACCAGGTTTCTGGGCCCGCGCTACCGGGAGCTGGCTAAGAACTGGTGAGGAAGCCGTCCGCAGTCCCAGCCCCAGCCCCAGTCCCGCTGTTTCGACCGCCGGTCCAAGGTCCCCTACTGTGCCCGGTGACGGAGGGGGAGACAAGCTCGTACTGGCCAACGCTCCGTTCCAGCGCCGGCGCTGGCGGACTCGCGGCTCGATCCAGCATCCTCTGCCAGTGCCTCAGCCCCATGAGCCTCATCTCTACCTGGGGAACCCGGCAGTGCCCATCTGGATGGAAATCCTAGACGGCCCGGGCCCTTAGGGTCCCCGAAACTCCGAGCTCGACCCCAGCTTGCACCCTTTTTCACTTGATCTTAGCCAAAAGGCCGAAAAGCGATAGCTTGTACCTCCTTTTTTTTTTTCCCTGTACCGGAGATTGAACTCAGGGCCTTGTGCTTGCCAGGCAAGCTACTGAGCCCTCTCCCTGGCCCCTTGCGCCCTTTTTTGTGTTTTCTTTGAGAGAAGGTCTTGCTGAGTTCAGGCTAACATAATACAGTCTTTGGGCCGGGGAGATAGCTCAATAGAATAAGTGCTTGCCTGGCAAGTGCAAGGTCCTGAGTTTAATCCCTGATACCGAAAAAAATACAATTCTGCCTCAGCCTCCAGGGGTACTGGGATTACAAGTGTGTGCCACCATACCTGGTTGATTTTTTTTTGAGACAGGGTCTCCCTAAACTGGTCAGGTTGGCCTTGAGCTCACTTTGTAGCCCAGGCTGGTCTCGAGCTCTCAATGATCCTCCTGCTTCAGTCTCTTGATTGCTGGGATTACAGGCATGTGCCACCACACCCAGCCACTCAAGGGCTTTTTAAATTATGTTTTTTGAGATAGGGCCTTGCAATGCAGGCCAGGCTGACATTGAACGCATTGTACAGCACGGCCTGGGCTCAAACTCTTGGCAGTCCTCCTGCCTCAGACTCCCTAGTGCTGGGAGAAGAGATGTGTGCCACCACCCCTGGCATCACAGTATCTTTAACAAGGTGGATGAAAAACAGACAAGGTGGATGAAAGAGGTTCCGACATAGGAGCCATGATCAGATTGATGGGACCCTCCTTGGAGCTGGGATGGAAGTGAGTGACCTCAGGGGTCACCTACTGTTCACACAGTGTGCTAAGAATCCAGGGTTTATCCTGGAAGGGTAGTCATGTCTGCCCAGCAGTCTGGTTGGTGGCCTTTGGGTCAGGAATTCCCTGGTGACAGTAAGTCGGGGAGGGGCAAGCAGACCGCAGGGAAATACAGGTCAATTATTTAGTAGGTTCCATCCCCAGTTTTGTTTTTTTTTCCATCCCC
>NDGN011314719.1:0-14060 GCA_002564285.1 Tympanoctomys barrerae | reverse complement strand
CTACCTATTTGATTTGAAACTGTCTCATTGCTATTTGTTTCTCAATAAAATTATGGGGAAAAAAAAACCAACCTACAGCCAAGGAATAATAGCTTAAGGGGAGGGAGATACTACATAAAATAGATCTTAATATAAAATTAATGATCAATTAACACATGGATTTACTCTTATTAATGATTAACATTGACTGAATTAATAGTACATTCTTTGAATAATAAAATGATTAGTGATATAAAATTAAGTGTGAGGGTTGAAAATATATGGCTTAAGAAATCCAGAAATGAAGCTGGTCCCATCTATTCAGTTCGGTGGCATTGATGCAGATAGGAGGGAGAAGTGCAAGGAATGCCCAATTTTCTATTCTGGTGTTTCAAAATTATTTTAAGATACATACTAATTTGTTTCATTTATGCTACTAGTTTCTCTTTGTTCCTTGAAAATAAAGTTTTTGTGCTACCCTCTCTCCTTTGTGAGAGAGCGCTTTTGTCAATGCCTTGGGCCGAGTTACATTGTAGCCTTACTTTTAGGATCATGATGTTGCTATTCTCTATTATTTTGTTATGAAATTTTATTTTACAAACATGAAAAGAATGTGTTTTATGTTTTCTTTATTAATATCTACTTTATTGCATTATATAATCCGCTAAAATAAATAAATGAATAAAATACGAGTGTGAAATTCCCTGGGAGAGTAATACAATGTTATGTTTCTGTAAATAAATCCTCCAATATAAAACTGAGTACAGAGCTCTCAGGCTGAGCCGCGGGCCAGGGAGGCTCCAGGATGACACATCTTCCGAACACCCAAATGAAGTTGTGTCGTTTGCATGCAAGACGATTATGTCATTTTCAAAGAAGCTGAGACAGGCCAAAGCTCTGGGTCATGAGGGAATAGAACTCACCTCGCCTCACATTCTGGATCTCCAGGTATCTTGTAAAGGCCCTGCAGTGCCCTTTGAGCAGGGAGGCTGGGCCTGCACAGGGACTCCAGAGGGAGCTGGCCTCTGCAGGAGAATACTCCCTGAGCTCCCACTGCTGTCCCTGAGACTATGCGTCACGTGGGAAACACATGCAGCAACTAGGCACACCAGTAGCCTTGTGAGCCAGCTAGGAATCGATTCCACTTCGCTCCAGCCTGCCAGGGTTGGTGGCCCTGACTGTCAACCTTCTGAGCACTCCTGCAGATCTGCTGATAGAAGCCAGCATCCCTGTGGCGCAGGCCTGACACACTCAAGACCCTGCTGACTTTACCTGACCTTTCGTCAGTCCATACTTTTGGAGGATTTTTTTTGTATAGGAGAGTAAACCCAAGGCCTTTGCCCTGAGCTACATCCCCAGGCCTTTTCTTTCTTTCCTTTTTTTTTTTTTTGCGGAACTGGGAATTGAACTCAGGCCCTTGCACTTGCCAGGGAAGCACTTATTCTACTGAGCCATCTCCCAGGCCGCACCAGGCCTTTTCTTAATAATGTATTTACTTACTTACTAACTTACTAATTTTTTGAGACACGGTCTTGCTGAGTTGCCCAAATTGTGCTCACACTCATAATTCTCCTGCCCCAGCCTGCCAGAACACTGAGATTTCCAGTGTGAGCCTCTATGCCTGGCCTGTGTTTATTCCTACAGCAGCCCCTCCTGGGAGCAACCAGCTGAGGAAGGGCTGAAGTAAGTAATGGACTCTATGGGAGCTATCAGAGTCTCTGAAACAGCACCACATGGGGCCATGTCACCTGGACCCACAAGTCTGATCTGACAGGTGGAGTGGCTGTCAAGATGGGCCCTCAGATCACTGCAGTCCCCAAGCTGTGTAGACAAGGGGCAAAGACTCTGGTGATTTCAGGTAAAATAGTTTCTAAGCACTGAGGATGCAGCTCAGTGGCAGAGCACTGGCCTAGGATGCCCGGGGCCCTGGCAATTGGAGAAAAAACAAAAAGCAAAGCAGAAAAGATTTCGAGAAGCTCTCTATACCCACTCAGTGAGACCTTTGGTTCAACATGTATCATAAAAATGTGTTGGGACTTTATTGTCACAGTCATTATTTTGGGTTGTGTTGTACATAAGTGCTTCACTTTGTGAAAAATTATCAAGTTCTTCACTTAAAATTTTATACGTTGCCATATACTTCAATAAAAATTATTAGAAGGCAAAGATTGTTCTAGATAAGAGGTCAACAAATTTTAGTCCACAAAGTAACCTGTCACCTATTCTTTTTTATGACTTACTAGCTATAGATGTTATATATATTTTTATATATATTTATAGTGGCTGAATGACATTTTGTGGCAATGAAAACTATATGAACTTGTTAAAGCATAGTTACGTTTGTTCCTTTTCATATTGTTTATAGCTGTGGCTATTTTTATACTGCAGCACAAGAAAGTTCCTACCACAAAGATAACATTGTTTGAAAAGCCTAAAACATTTACATTAATAACATTATTTATACTATATGTATCAGTCAGTATTCTACTAGAGAAACAGATATAACACAAGATATATAAATGTGTAAGAAATCACAAGATTGTCCTACCAATGGTCATCCCCACAGGTGGATGGGGATAGAGTGCAGAGAGCATTGCACGCTAGAGACCAAAGGTTTCAGTCCAAAGTCTGGAGCTCACTTAGCATGCTGTGCAAGTCTGTACCAGGAAGCCAATGACTCTGGGAGAGACGGCTGAAGAATCTATGCCAGAAGGCGCAAGGAGCTGAGGCACACGCTCAACCATCCGTGCTGGAAGCCAGGAGATGATGTCCAAGCTGAAGCCTGGAGCTCCTCCTAGGAACAGAAGCAAGGCCCTCCTTCCTCATTCCCCCTCATGCTGTCAGGCAGAGCACTGACCTTGGGTGGGTGCCCTACACTCCAGGGACTAGAATTGTTGAGCAGACTTAGTTAAGCTTCTAAGCTTCTCAAGTTGACATAATCAACCATTGTAGTACAGATACAAAGATCTGTATTTCGGTCTATCTTAAACAGAATGTTTGTCTACCTTTGTTCTGATTAAGGGACAAAGGACACAGTTCAAACAAATACTGTGCGTGATTCTTGATCGATCCAAATCCCCAAAAAGAAAAAGCAAGTGTAACAAAATGAGTAACATTTTGGAAGCAATTTGGGAAATATGAATATGTTCTGTAGAACTAGATAATTATTTTATAACAATGTTACATATGCTGGTGTAGTAATAATGGTGTGATTCATAGGATTGTCACTTAGGAGATGCACACTAGCATATTCAGAGCTGAAGGGTCGAGCATCTGCAGAGGCCATTCCTTGCACATAGCTGGAGAATGTACGCAAGGGCACGACAGCTTATCACAAATGGGATGAAATATTAACGACAGTGGATGCAAGCAAAGAGCACAGGGTGTTCATCTTACTGTTCTCTGGACATTTCTTTAGGTTTGAAATTTTGTGAAAGAAAATGTTCTGAAAAATAAATACAATAACAGTTTTGAAAGAAGTCCGCAGTCAAGCTATAAAGGACGGCTTGGTACCATGTGTCGGGGTTCAGTCAGATAAGATGCATGGTTTGAAGGTTGCGTAGAAAGTTACAGGTTAGGGTTGATATTTATTTGTTTCTTCTGAGCTGATTCTGATTGCAAGGAGTTTATCAAAGATTTATTTGTTACTTGATCTCCATATTTGAAGCAAATATGTTGGTGTTTATTCTGCCTTTCCAGAAACATTATGAAATTACTTCCCACATGAATGTAATTGTGGGTTTTTTCCCGGTAGGTTGCATAAATTAATCATTTAATGCCATTTTGCTTTAAACGATTTTTAAAATCTTTTATTCATTTATTTATTTCATACAGGGTTTCGCTGTGCAACTGGGACTCACAGTGATCCTCCTGTCTCAGCCTCCCCAGTGCTGGGATTACAGGTGTGCACCACCACGCCTGGTTTCAGCACTCTCAGGGTTCCCAGGCTGGCACAGCATGCAACACCAGGGCTTGAACCCGGGTCGTTGTGTTTGCCAGGAAGATGCTTAGACTACAAAGCTATCTCCCCAACCCTCATTTTGCTTTTTTAAGAATGAATTTCTTGGCTGAGTGTGTTAGCATGCACTGTAATCCCAGCTCTCCAGAGGCTAAGGCAGAGGGTTCACTGTGAGTTGGAGGCCAGCCTGGGTTATATAATCAGTTCATGGCCAACCTGAACTACATAGTGAGACTTTGTCTCAAAAAACAAAAAAAAACAAAAAAAAAAAAAAAAAGAAAAGAATTTCTTGAAGCTTTATTATCTCTCTAATCAGAGCAAACTCTTAATGCACCCATAATGACCAGTAATGCCCCAACGAGCCTCTATTTTGTTGGGGTATTTTTGTGGGTTTTTCTTTTCTAAATCGTTCCTCTGTCTGTCATTACTACTTTTGGAGTTTGGGAACCAGTGTGCCTTGGAAGCCAGCCCCTGGGTCAGCACAGGCGTTCGAATCCCATTCAGAGCCCAAGCAGGTACGTGTCTCTGGATGGCAGCCACTGTAACGGCCCTCCTTGGCCTGAGCCCTGCCACGTGCTTGGCTCGCCATGACAGAAGAGCTCTTTCATCACCTTCGTTTTGTCTCTGACTGTCAAGCACTGAGTGTGCAGGCTGTGGCTTCTGAGAAAACAAAAGCGGCATTTGCTTTATTAATAGAGTTGATTGTCTCTTCAACCAAAAATGTAGATTAGAAACAAATTACTGTATTCTTTCCCCATTGGCTAAGATTGAAACAACTCCCCAACTGTCACGGAAAGAAACGAGGCCTGCTTCGATGTAAAATGCATGAACCAGTTTCTAAAAATAAAATTGGAAGCATTTGGGTTGCTACAAACTTCATTCCAGGAAAATGAGTTATGTGAGTGTCTTAAATTGTTTTATGGAAGTTGGAGATTAAAATGATTTTTGGTAGACATCGTGTCAGCTTCCTATTTGAATCGGTCCAGGGTGAAGCTGAACAGAATTATGAGAGAAAAACTGAATGATAATTACTGGAAGCCAGGCATGGCCAGTAATTCTTCACATACGTACACCCGTTCCTCATGCTCCCTGCAAAGCTTGTACTGATTATAGCCATGTAAACTGATTCCTGGTGAGCCAGACCGTTTCTAGGCATGATCACCTCCACAGGTCCAGGAAGGGGATAGTGGTCAGTGCTTTGCAGATGTTTAATTCCCAACTCTTCACTCAAGAACAGCGATGGGTCAAATCTCACCTTGCCTGCACAGAGGTCAGCTCTGGCAGACACGAAGGGCTTGGGAAACCCTGCAAAGGGCTTCTTCAAGAAAAAGTCTGAAAAAAATAAAAAGAAAAAGAAAAAGAAAAAGTCTGAAAATTAAACAATCAGACACATATAAAGAGAATAGTGTTTTATATCTTTCCTTCTTGGCAATTGATTTTTATGCTCCAGTCATCCTATATTTTATACTCAGCATTAACATGGGCTTTTTGCCCTAGGGAAAGAAGACCGTAATCTAAGAAAGGAAAAAAGAATCTAATGCTAGATTAAAAAACCCTTACTGAGCTCCAAAAATGTTCTTGTATGGTAAAGGCAAGTTTGAGAGAGAAGAAGAAGATGTTTCTTGAATTCCAGGGAAAAAAGAACACTAAAAGCTCAGAACATGGAATTCACATGCCTGAGCCATCGGCTGGTGCACACGTATGTCCTCCCACCAACCGCAGGGGCAGCTGTAAAGAGCTGGGAGGTCCTGAGGGAAGGCAAGGTAATGACATGGCTCCTAGGAAGGACTCACCCAGTGGATCTAGTTCTGGGTCCAGAACTCTAAGATGTAGAAGGCAGAAAGAAGGGAACTTCCTCACCAGCACACCAAGAGGAATCACCTTCCAATGTTCCCATGCTCATGTGGAATAGCCACAACAGAATTTTCAGGACAGAGCACGGACAGGGACCCAAGTGCCCACCTCAAATGCACACTCCACCCTGAATCCCCTAAGTGCTCCATGGTCTGATCAAGCCCAGAGTTAACCAGAGTGGCAGCTTGCAGCCAGGTGTTGTGGCTCTCTGCTGAGGTTTCTCTCTCAACATCCAGGGCCTACATGAATCCTCCAGGCTTTGCCTACTCTTTGAGAAGCACAGAGGGATCTGGGAGGAGAGAAAGGGCTGGGCTGAGACAGGGAATGCCTATTCACCCCAAAGAGACTGAGTGGAAGCTCAATGTAGGGTCCTCAGCTGGCCCTGTGTTCCCTTTCACAGGTGTTTTGGTTGGCATAACTGCAGAGGATGGGTGTTGTTGGCATCTTGGGATAGAGGCTGGGATGCTTGTACCATCCTGCAATGCCCAAGCTTCCTCTCACCACGAAGAATTATCTTTCCCAAGATATGAACATGGCTAATAGTTAGGGTGATGGATCCTGAGCCAGGGTAATTGAGTTAACACTTGGAGCAGAGATTTGGGGGAATATTTTCAAACAGCTGAGGTCTTACAGCTAAATGCACACCTTTACTACAGTGTAAAGACAGAGGCCTGAAGAGAAGTCAAGCTGAACATCTTAGGTGACTTGAGAAACTCTAAAACTCAAAGATAAAGTGAGAAAAACAATGAGAAAGAAGATTTAGGAGAGAACAACAAGATACAAAAGAAACTAAGAGAGTGTGTAGTATGACAAAGATGGTCAGACAAAATGGAAGGGTTTCTCAGAAAACAAAGCAGCACTGAGTAAAATGCACCAAGCCAAGATCGCTAGGAGAAAAACAAATCAAATTCCAAAGTCAGCTTCCCGCCTACCAGGGTCAGAGGGAAGAATGAAACCCAGAGAACACGTGAAGGAACTAACTTCAGATAGGTGAAGAGACTCCACCATTGGAACAGGAAGGAAAGAAACACTTTGCAAGGAGAAGTTGTAGATTTTTATTTTACTGAAAATAAAACTGTAAATTTCCCAAATAGGAAGCAAAGCCATCTACTGAGCTGAGAGGGCAGAGGAGACGGCAGAGAAGTACAGGACTTGAAGTCATAACTATGGGAGCAAGTAGATCAGTCCATGGAAGAAACTCAGTAGGACTCAAGGCCAGTGCTGAACACCAGCTAAGTATGGTAACCATGCAAGGGTACAGGCCATGAGCAGTGCAGGACAGCACCCCAACCTGTCTAGTTTTCCTGATGTGGTCACAGCGATAACATAGACTAACCAGCATGTGCTTCTGGTAGGAACAGAGGTCCTTCAGCAGGGTTTATGTCCAAATATGCTGAGAACAAGTTAGAAACACTCACACCCAGGTGTGGACTATGTCCCAAGGCCTCTGTCCCCACATGAAGTTCAGAGGAGGCTCCCCAGGGTCATGCACCCCAATTAGGAACTACTTCTATATTTGGATGCAGCCAAGGAAGAGTGACATGTGAGAAAATGGAGTGGAAGATAGTAAAAATTTAAGTTAGTTTGGGGACAACATGAAGACAGACCTCACAGATGGGGACAGTACAGAGGTTAATAGTAAAGAGATCATAAAGGGAAGTGTTGTGGGTTGGATTTACATAAAGCAAGCTTTAGGAGGAATTTTCATCCTCACCCTCAGTCTTTATTGAATAAAAAGAAAACTGTAATCTCCCCCAAAAGTTATATTTTCTTTAAAATGATAGTCTTGAAATGCATGTCATTTCTTTGGTACTATTTAAACCTGGAAGGTTTCTCAGACCAATTGCATCATATGGTATGGGGAGTGGTTAGACCATAACTGAGCCTGAGGGCAGCAAACTCCTTGAGGCTAAACCGAAGCCCAAGGACACAGAATGCCAGAGGCAGACCATGTGAACATGTTGACCTCCAGCTCAGTTGCATATCAATAGGTGTCTGGCCTTGAGGTTCTTCCTCTTTGTTAACTATAGTACAGATAGCTGTGAGACTGTTTTCACTTTCAGTGTTCTTAGCAAAATACTAAGACCTTGCACTCAGGACTCTGTCACCTGCTTCCCACTCTTTTCTAGTGTGTAAATAAAGACACAGACCATGCTGGGTTGTTACTGTTTCGCCATTAGAGAGGTCTGGTCCCACCCAGTCACAGCTTCCTTGTATGTGCCTTGTTTCTTTTTCATCTTCTGTCACCCTTTCTCAGGACCCCACTTCCCATGCAGGTCATGGCAACTGGTGCCTAACATGGGGCCTGAACATGAAGATGGTAGGCAAGGCTCAGCACCAGGTACTCTTGAGACAAGGAGATACTCTGGGAGTGTGCAACATTCCATAAGGTATGGAACACACTGAGTAATCACTGAGTGTAAAACAATGGGGGATTTAGAATCTGTAGTTTATTCTCTGTAAACTGAAATACTTAAATCTTTGCTTAAGGTTACAGAAATGTCTATTAAGACTGCACTGTTTGATAAATTTTTGAGTTTGTTCATTCCCGGAAGAAGAATCTGTAAACATACATTCTTGGGAGAAGGTAGCAACTTGGAGTGGGCTAGGGAGGAAGTAGACCAGTGTGGGTCTATCTGTACCTCTGCACTTTTAAAGTGTTATTTGACAGGGAAAAACTGCTGTCTTCTCACATTACTTTTCACAGACCTTAAGATGGGAAAAAATAGGACCAAGACAGCAGCAGGAGGCAGAAACCAGAGAGTTAAGCCACTGAGCCAGAGCCTGGCCTTGGATAGAGCACCTGGTGGCAACTGCACTTGTGTCTCAGGGCCAATTGGACAGCCACATGGTTGATAAGAAATAACAGTTTCTTGGCTACTCTTTATTTTTCAAGATGCTTGATATTCACATAAAATTATAATAGTAAAGTTCCTACTGCTTCCATTACAATGTGATGTCATTAACCTTCTCTTCTGGATGTTTAGCAACTACATTTAGAGGCCAAAATTAGAAAGATAGATGAGTTAAGAGGACAACCAATATTCTGGCCCTAGCGCTTCATGATCAATAAGGACCTAGGACACAAAGAAACCTTTTCGGCAACATCTTACAACTCTGGTGAGTTACACAACCTCCTGACCAAGAATGATAGACCATGGAGGAAAGTGATCAATAATGTAGAGTGTGCCTAAGGAGTGTCACTGGGAGAAAAAGTCTCCTAAGTTTTCATGGAAAGCAACTCGGCCAAGCAAACTAAAAGGTTTGGTACATGGCTTCAAGATAATTCTGAAGGAGCCTTAACTGGCCTTGATAGACTAATTTTAATTAATACAGGTCTCATTTTAACTTGGTCTTCCACAGCCAGCAGAACAGTATAACCACAAGATATATAAACCAATACCATAGTAATAAGCTAGCTACAAAAAAAAATTCAATTCACTGACACCTTTTGACAATTTCCAGCTATACTACCAACTGACTACCGTTAGGGGTGAGTAACTTGCTTGGAGGTTCTAGCATGGCAGTGTAGCCAGCCATATACTCTTCACCTAAGAACAGTATTCCTCTATCAGTGATGACTGTCCTCTTTGACCAAGTGTGCAGCGTTGTGAGGGATATACATGGAACACTGATGGAGGGAGAGAGCACACACCTAGCCGGTCCAATCAAGTGAATCAACTCTCTGGTGACCAACAGGTGACAGGTGCCATCGCCACATCATCCTGATATCCTGTTATGGGCTAACAGGCTGTACAGAGTTGAGTTGCTAACCATAGGGACCTCAAATCTTTGGACTGAAAATTTTTAGCATAACTAAGTCTACTATGAGTGAAAAGGGCTGAAGACAAAATAGCCTTCACAGAAAGAAACTTCACCTCAGACCTCTGGGAAAGAGGAAAAGAAAAGCTTTCCACAAGAAAGAAGAGTCTTCCAAACACAGCTCCGACAACTCCACTGGCCAGCCATCACTTGCAACTAAGAAATAGAAAAGTGGGAGATGTGGGGAATGGTTAAACTACATCTAAGTCTGAGGTAGGCAGTCTCCTTGAGATTAAAGCAAAGCTTGTCCCAAAGATGCAGAATGCCAGAGGCAGACCATGTAAACAAGTTGACCTCTAGCTTAGCTGTACACCAGTGGATGTCTGGCCTTGAGGTTCTTCTTCGTTATCTATAGCATAGATAGCTGTAAGAATGTTTTCACTTTCAGTGTTCTCAGCAAAATACTAAGATCTGGCACTCTTGACTCTATCCCATGTTTCCTCCTCTTTTACAGTGAATAAATAAAAAGGCAGACTATTCTGGGTTGTTACTGCCTCTCCATTAGAGAGGTCTGGTCCCACCCGGTCTCAGCTTCCTTGTATGTGTCTTTGTTTCTTTTTCATCTCCCATCACCCCTTCTCAGATCCCTCTCCCTGAACATGTCAGTGCAATATGGAGCTGTTCACAGGAATTAAAAGCACTCCCCACTGCACAATGTGGCCTTCCCACGAAGCAGGGGCAACAGAGGGGGAAAGGACATGCTGTGTGGAAAGAGGACAGCTGTGCTAAGAAGGGCCATGCTGCCCACACGGCCTGCCCAGGGCCTCTGAGCCAGAATCATGGACCATAATCTCATCCTTCAAATGCTAGAAAGTGCCATTGAGCAAGAGGCAGTAAACATGGCTTTGTATGCAGTTCATTCTTTCCCATGTACCTGCAAATCTGACTTTGCAACTCTTCATAATAAATAAGTTATTCTAAAATGAAAATGGAGGCATGAAGAAAGCTGTGAATAATGGAAATCTTGGGAAATAAATTGAGGAAATTTTTTAGCTCTGATAATGATTTAGATCATCTATTTAGAACCAATGAATCTTGAAGGTTGTGGGCTTCTAATTTCAAGACTATAGTGGGCGGCTCTAACCGTTACTATTCTCACCACCCAAACCCCTTCGGTCCAGCTCTGTTGGCAAGGAAATCCACCCATAGAGTAGATTCATATCTTTGTGACCAAGGTTTCTTGATGCCATTTCTGTGCCATTTTGGGGATTGGTTGTGCATGGTGTGGTTCTTGGACTTGGCCATAACTGCACTGTAAACCATAGTGACCAAGCACCTGGAACCGGAAGATGAAAAGCACCCATAGAGTAGGATCAACGTCTAACTCAACTCCATAGATAGGACTGAGCCTGGGACTGAGCAAGGACTGTGACAGCATAAGCCTTAGGGGGCTTTGCCCAACATGCTCAATGAGCTTGTCCCTATTCTCTCCTGGACACATTTCTGTACTGTAGCTTAGTGGCTCCCTGAGTTTCGTTTCTGGTTTGGTCATTCCTAGGGTTGGGTCCAAACTCAGTGGCAGAGAGAGCGCTCTCCCCTCTTGGCCCCCAAGCCTGTCCTCCAGCCACACCAAGTGATGGCATTTGCTGGTAACAATGTTTTCAAGGCTGTGTCTCTTTTCTGGTTCTAGAAATGGAACCCAGGGTCTCTCACATGCTAGGCGATTGCTGTGCCCTTGGGTTGCCCCGCTGGTCAAGCACTAGCGTCTTGTCCTGTAAGGACACATACTCTAAATTTCCTGGCTGGGAAACAGACTCAGATTCTATTGGCATCAATCACATCAGTGCACTCAGTATTTCCTTCCACAAAATATGAAGGTTAGAGGCTAAACAATAGCAAAGCTGTGAGTGGTGGGTCCAATCTGACCCCCACACACCTCGACACGCACATTGTGAGTGCACACACATGGGTGCGTATGCTGAGCTCAGGTCCGGCCCTGTCACAGCACTTTTCTCATTTGCACTCAGCAGCAAACACATTTGCATGACTGTCTTGACTTGGTCCCTGTCTTGGTTACTTTTCTCTCACCCTTGAAACAAAATACCTGATGCCCCCCAGTTAAGGAAAAAACAGTTTATTTAGCACACAGTTTGTGGAGGTTTCAGTGCCTCCTTGGCTGGTTACAAGGCTGGGTAACAATGGTAGAGGGTAAAACCATTCAAGATAGCAGAAGACACCAAAAAGAGCAAGAACAAAAGAGGAGGAGGAGCTGAGAGCAAATCTCTTTCCCTCCCTTATGTTATGCAGGCTGCCGACTCTGCAGTGGGGCGCACTCTCACCCGTAATGGCAGCATTGGACCATGAATCAGTCATAAACTCTACAGCCCCCCTCCCCATGACTACATGAGGGACATCTAGCACAAACCACGACAGCCCCTGAAGGTACATTAAGTTCCACCAAGAGGACTGAAGATCGCTGAGGTTTTGCCCAGGTCTAAAAACATGTGAAATAAATTAATTCTAAAAACACAGGCTCAGGTAGGAAGATATTAAAGTCTCAGCCTCACGTAGGAAAAACCATACGAAATATTCTTGAGCTGACACTGAGACCTTGATGATCGTACATGGCAAATAAATTTCCTTCTTTTGATCTCAGATGGCAACAGAGTTCTCCCCAAAACACCTGTCCTTGTGAATCTCTGTGAACTATGGTTATTTTCCTTCTTAAATAATAGATATATGTGAGAGAAAACAGAGCTTCTGATTTTTCTTATTTGAGCACTGAATGGCATCCCCAGTTTCCAGCAGCTGTAGGGGGAAATCTGGAGCATGTTTTTTTCTCAGCCACATGATTCTCACAGGATCATGAGCTGCTGGGATTCCTGTATCTGTTAATCTGAGCAACAAATTTGATGATAACAACATGTAATATAACAATCATTTTTAATTTTCCATTCTTATTTTGAAATTCTGTGCCATTTTTATTGTTTTATGTTGCTTTTTTTTTTGTCTTTGTTCTTGTTATTTGTTTTTGGTTCTTTTCCTTTTTAAAATAGAAAAAAAGGGCCTGTCAAATAGCTCAGTGTATTAAGGCACCTGCAAGCAGGCGCAGGGCCAGGGGCTCGATCCCCAGGCCTGCCCAGCCGCCCCGCCCCCCGGAGAGTACTCAGAGGGCAACTGACACTGGGCATGGTGGCACTCGCCTGTAATCCCAGCTCTTGGGAGGCTGTAAACAGGCGGATCACTATGAGTCTGATCCAGTAGTGAGACCCTGAACACCCTGTAGACCCTTCCTTAAAATACAAAAATAAATAAATTAATTAAACTAAATTTAAAAAGAAAGATGGGTTAGCATATTAATAAATGCTTATAATACTCTGAGAACTTGTTAAGAAAGTTAAAATCAAATATGAGAACATTTTGAAAGTTAAAATCAAATATGACATTTCTAAGCTTAATGACTTTTCAGAAGTAACAGAGAAACAGAATGGAGATTCTTGCCCCCAGAAATATGGCAGCTGTGGACTCATTTCATTTATCTGGAAATTATCCTCCATTTCTGAACTGTGTCTGGCTAGGCAGTATGTCAGCTAAAAGCTCTATAAGTTCACTCTGGAATAAAAGTCATACAGCAGCATCCACTCACCACTCATCTGCTCAGTAGACAGAAAGCCTGCTCTCTCCTCCACAGGGCAAAACTATCAACATGAGAGAGAGAAGAGGAAAGCAACAAAAGGGAAGAAGGAAGAAAGAGCTGGAAGAGTTAGAGAAACAAAGGCAGGGAGGAGAGAAAAAGGTGAGACGCAAGAAGAGAAATAAAAGAGTAAGAGGAGAATACAGAGAGAATTTTTGTCTGAAAAAAATATATAGTTTTAAAGAATGGTTGTAGGAAAGCAAGCATCAAATTTCTGTAGATAAGGCAGGACAAGATAGATGGCAGACCAGCGTGAGGAAGTAGTTTTCTCAACACCACACAGATAAAAACAGAGCCAGGACTGGAACGCTGAATCTAGTACCGTTTCCCACAATGCCATGCTGCTCTACAGAATGCTGCTCAGGGGTTTCCCAAGAAGCCCTGCAGGTCATTGTGAATAGCATGGTGAACCGAGGCTGACCACACTCCCCTTCCCATCTTTGCCCAGCCCCTAAACAATGGCAGAATTGGTAAGTTCCTAAACTAGATGCGTTTGCATTAAAACAGACACTCATTTCTGTGTAACAACTGTGCAAAAGTCTACATAATTGATAAACACTTGGAAAACTTGATTTTTTGGTCTCTGTACAAATAAACATCATTATGTATTTGTATGATAAGTCTAAAGCACATCAAACATACGTGATGCATAGGATGCCATTTTTTTTTCTTTTATCTGGTCTTTCCTATATAGTCAGCTCCTTGGGAAATAAAACTATAAACTGGGGGGCGGGGGGGGAGAGACTAGTTTAGGGCCGGGGAGATGGCTCAGTAGAATAAGTGCTTCCCTGGCAAGTGCAAGGGCCTGAGTTC